>JAJAGP010002000.1:0-77229 GCA_025084515.1 Ancistrus triradiatus
AATGATAGAGGAACTAAACAGGGACTGAAAACTAGTTCTTTACCATCCAGAGACCTGCGTCCGGATCATTGATCTGCAAATACAACCAGAGAGCATCAGCAAGTGCCCAAACAAACTGATAAACACACAATAATGACATGATACTGGATCCTGATGGTCTCCCATCAGCAAAGAGGAAACTCAGCAAATCTCAGCAAAGAGGAAACTAAAAGCTCTACTCGCCTGCACGTAAGTCGCTAGAGAGAAAAACAGAGCCATGATGAAGTTACAAATTCTCCACAGACTCGAAATAAACCGTGGCGCTTTCTCATCAGCCATCATTAGCTAATGTACAGAAATAATGACTTTAATAACAGTAATCCACAGCGTGGACTCGCCAGCTCTCCTGCAAAGTTTATGTACTCTATGTGTTACCGTAAGTACTGATATAGGGACGAACCTCCGCTCAAAGGTGCTGCCGTTGTTACCGCGCATGCGCCGTTTCACCGACGCGAATAGATCATATACGGTTGGAGGCGATCCTCTTCTAATGACAGCGGAAACGATCCTTCCTTTAAATAAATAAATAAATCTATAAAATACACGTTAAGAACTCAAATGAAATCATGAATGTAAAATGTGTGCATATTTTTACATGAGCACATCAATATATTTGAAGTAAAATGAAATAAAATCTACAAAACGGGAAAGTATTCACGCCAAACTGCTGGTTTCGGCCATATTGAACAAAAAATAAATAAATAACTAAATAAATAAAATATTAACATAAATAAACAAATTAAATAATTAATTTTATTTGTTAATAAAAACACATTCTTTATTCCCAACCACCAAATATTTCCCCTTTATTTATTGCTATAAAAAAAAATATATATATATACATAACATAAAAAATTTAAATGTAAAAATAAAATATGAAAATATTATAAAATAAAAATAAAATTGTAAAATACAATAAAATAAAAACAACACCTTCTTTGAGGCCTGACCACCAAATATTTTCCTTTTATTTATTGCTGGTAAAGAAAAGAAAATAAAAATACAAATAAGATATCAAATAAAAAGATTAAATAAAAATGTAAATGTATTTAATACAATATAAATAAAATAACATATAAAAATATAAATAAATAAAATAAATATAAATAAATATAGAAATATAAAATATACAAAATATATAAAACTTTTTTTAAATTATATAAATATTAATTAAATAATAAACTAAAAATAAAATATTTAAAAATAATATAAAAACCACCAAATAAACAAACAAGAAATAAACCTTCTTTGACCTCTGACCACCAAATGTTTCCCTTTTATTTATTGCTATTAAATAAAATAAAATTTTAATCTAAATAAAATACAAAATAAAAATATAAAAATAAAATATGAATAAAAAATAAAAATAAAATAAAAGCAACACTTTCTTTCACCCATGGCCACCAAATATTTCCCTTTTATTTGTTGTTATGAAATAAAATATAAATAAGATAAAAAATAAAAATAAGAAATAAAAATATAAAGATACAATATGAATAAAATACAATGTTAAACATATAAATAAATAAATAAATAAATACTTAAATATTAAAAGATCAATTAAATAATAAACTATATATATACGTATATATATAATAAATAAACCTTCTTTGAACCCTGACCACCAAATATTTCTCTTTTATGTATCCTTATGAAAGGAAAACAACTTAAATAAAGTAAAAATTATTGTGATGAAAAGCAAAGGAGAAATTATATTAAAAAAAAATGTGAATGAATGAATAAAATAACAAATGAATAGATATGAAATTACGTACAAATAAATAATACAAAAGGCCTGCTATAAATGATATAAATATCGATATGAGGGTATGGATATCATTAATAAGAAGTAAAACATTTGATTTCGGTTGATAAATGATAAATAAATCCGGTGGCTGTGGTGTGTAATGGGAATATCATACAGCAGATGTCTCTGTGTCTCTGTGTCTGTAGCTTTGCCTTTGAACGGTACAGATCTCTTCATATCCGAGCCAAACGTACAAAGCAAGGCGCCTAAAGCAGATATTTAACATGCAGCACATGAACCCGTCGGAGGAAATACGACAATTAGAAGGAAAACGATCTATATCTTGAGTTGTTTCTGTCCTAAAATCCTATCTGTCAGATCTGTCAGGGAAACGAAAGGTGAAATGATCAACTCTGGGCTGTATCCCAAATGGGTTCAATACACCTTCCGTCAGCGTGCTACGTAGGCCGTATAAGAAGGCGTTTGCGCCCTATATAGTGTAGGTCTGAGTGGTCAGGGAGCGGTTTGGGACGCGGCCGGTGTGTCTCTGCATTGCAGCCCGGGTTGAAGTCAGAGCGATGGCGACTCCCAGTCCGAACAGCAGCTCCTCGTCCTGCTCTGGTTTTAACAGCGGCAACGGTGCGACGTTATCGGCTCAGAGTCAGCACATCAGCACCACCGGCAGCATGCAGGGTGAGGAAGAGAACCTTTAACGGCTTTCAGTCCTCCGTTTTTAGGGCTGTCTGGCTCTTCATTAGGTGGTTTGTGTTAGCGCTGCGGCTAAGGCTAATTCTGTGTGACAGCTCCAGTGAGGGCTTTCTGTACCTCCTAAGAACACAGACTATTCATGTTTCCTGTTCTAGCTCGGGTTTAACTGTTACAGTGGGTTTGATCTGATTTGCTCTTGCATTATCTGTGGAGCTCCACCTGTCACTGAGCCTGAGCCTGAGCCTGAGCCAGTACTAACCTAACGGGTAGCCCATAAGGCTGCTGGCCATTAGCAGGCTTATTTATCAGGAGTATTATTATAATTACTGACCTGAGTGTTTACAGACGCTGATAGAGAGCCGTGTAGCATACTGCTTACTGTATTGTCTCTATTTAGGAACAAACTAGCTTTGATAAAAAATAAAATCGCTATTTAAAGGTGTGTATTAAAGTGTAGAGCTTGGTCACAAATCATATAACGTTATTTCTCACTAATTAAAATGTGCGTAAATGAATCTGGGTTGTCTACATGTTTGAAGCACTGCTAGTAGTAGTACGAATTATAATAGTTTAGTGAATTAGACAATGCACTACTTTCTCATTAAAATGATAGTAACACAGTTAGACAAAGACAGAAATTCTATTTATATAAGTATTAGAGCTGTTCTGACATTTCAGCCACTGACAGCAGAGCAGCTGCTCATTTGTCAGACTTTTATTTGTTTACGTTAGGGCGAGATGATCCCCTGACCGGCCTCCTCTCCCTCAAGCGTGCCTATGTGTGCTGCCTGACCCAGCCCGAAGGCATCACCGGGACTCGAACCCACGTCACCGCGGTGGTCGGCTTGCTTGTTAGGCTGCCTGATTTTTAGAGAAAAAGAGACATCAAGTGTTTAGGCTAGGGATGCACCGATCTGACTTTTTCAGTTGTGATACCGATACTAAACTTTGTGTATCGGCCCGATACCATTGTAGTAATAAATTGTGCAGGACTTTGGCACAGCATTCAAATTCAAAATAAAAAAGGTCAGATCTATTAAAATGTATTTCTATTTCATTCGTTTATGAGTATATTATTACATTTATGTCACTTAGCAGACACCCTTATCCAGAGCGACTTACAGCTGATACAATCCTACAATCCAAGCAACTGTGGGTTAAGGGCCCTGCTCAAGGACCCAGCAGTGGCAGCTTGGCAGAGGTGGGATTTGAACCCTGGACCCTCTGGTTCATAGTCCAGTACCTTAACCACTAGGCCACCACAGTCCCAAAAAAAAAAACATTTACAGCATTTAGCAGACGCCCTTATCCAGAGCGACGTACATCTGATACAGTCTTACAATCCAAGCAATTGTGGGTTAAGGGCCTTGCTCAAGGACCCAGCAGTGGCAGCTTGGCAGAGGTGGGATTTGAACCCTGTACCCTCTGGTCCGTAGTCCCGTACCTTAACCACTAGGCCACCATAGTTCGGTGGAGCTGATCTAGGTGTACGATACCCGATCCAGCTCATTTTGTTCATATCGATCCGATGTCCGCTCCCGATATCGGATCGGTGCGTCCCTAGCTTAGACGTACGGGTAAATTAACGTACAGCGACGCGACCGCTGAAGTCTGGCGTCCATGCTGTCTGCTTCCTGTTCTGCTCAGATCCGTTGCAGGTTCAGAAAAAGTGCTGCGTTCATGGAATGGCCGGGTTTCCCCGAGCGGATTAGAATGCGCTGCGTAACCTGTGATGTCTGACATGTGGCTTTGGCTGGCTCAGACACGCAAGAGGAAGTTCCTCACACACACACACACACACACACACACACTTGGACACTTTTGAGAAGTCATCGGCATTCTTGTAAAGTCGTGACACACCGGTTAGTCTGCATCATTCTTCTCTGGAACACCTCAGACTACGCACATCTCGGTCCTGATCGCCCTCAGGGAGGTTTTCCGCCCCGCTGGCACCCCTGGCTTCTTCACTCGGGCCCACGGGCCTGCAAAGTGGCGCTTAAATGTTTGTGAACCCTTATTTCTCTACAAATAGCAGCTTTACACGCCAGTCCTAAAAGTAGACAGAGAACCCAGTTAAACCAATGAGAGACAAAAGTATAATACTTGATTATTGACTCACAGGTATGAGTGCCTTAATAAACATGTTTAGATCCTAGGCTCTCCTGTGCCACTGCGCTACTGTGATGTGGCTATAAGTGGGCGGGGTTTTAGGATACGGAACCAGCTAGGGGTTTCTCCATAGGGAATAACAGAAACAGGCTCCCGCTATCTGAATGCTGACTCTCTAATGCCGATCGTGGTCTGCGTTTTTATCTTACCTGTGAGGATCGGTGTTGAAAGGCGTTGATTTGGAGCAGGGGTTTGGGTTTGGGACTTGTAGCTGTGGTACTGGACTATGGACCAAAAGGTCCAGGGTTCAAATCCCACCACTGCCAAGCTGCCACTGTTGGGTCCTTGACCTACAATTGCTTGGATTGTAAGACTGTCATTAGATCTGTAAGTCGCTCTGTAAATGTAAATATTAGTGAGTGGCAAAAGTATCTAGTCATGCCAACAAAATGTAAGTAATGACCTACAGTGACTGTTTACTGTTGTGGGACTGTGGTAAGGTAGTTAAGGTACTGGACTATAGAGTTCAAATCCCACCTCTGCCAAGCTGCCACTGTTGGGTCCTTGAGCAAGACCCTTAACCCACAATTGCTTGGATTGTAAGACTGTATTCATTGTAAGTCGCTCTGGATAATGGCGTCTGCTAAATGCTGTAAATGTAAATGGCTTAATAAGCCTGGTACAGACAGATTAGCATTAGCATTAGCACTAGCGCTAAACAGACGGGTGCGTGTGCATGGGCTGAATAATGCGATAACTGCAGATAATCAGAGTTGGTCAGTAATAGGATCATGAGCACACATACACTTGAGTCATCAGGTAACGTTAAAGCTCCGGCTTACACGACTCGGGGAATATTTGGATTTCTACTTGGCAACCAGTCGATAATCTCACAGAAATATCCTCACAGCAAACTTCAAGATTAAATCTTCACAGCATCCATTTCCTTGAGCAGAGTCTCCACAACGTGTTCCATAGCCAGATCTGGTGAGAGAAAAAACACCAAAGTCAATGGAAAAAGAGGCCAAATACGCAGACCTGGCAACCGTGGTGGGACGCAATCTGGCGATCTGACAAACCCCAAACGAATAAACACTGAGTGCGTTTACATGATGATCCGATCCTGCTCTGATTCCTGCACATACTCCCCATCAACAGACCTGCATTTTATTCCGGTCATCTGATTACTCACAGCATGTATACCACTACCCGGTTGCCAGGTCTCCCTATTCTAAAGACTTGGCTTTATTCGGCCTCCTGTTCAATTCACTTTAGCGTTTTTTTTTCGCTGGATTTGGCAACCCCGGAATTAAAGGCAGCATAATGGCTATCGAACACTGAAGTGCAGCATATGCTTGAGAAAATGCAGTAGTTCAGTTTTATACAGTGCTTCAAAAGCACTTCTTATTGCCGGTTCTTCTTCTTCCACACATTTCTGTGATTAATGCGGCTCGAACCCTTTAACATACAGACCCGCTTCAAACACCGGTACGTAGAGAATCGCTCTCTGGGGGGCGCTACGACTTGTAGTCAACCCCATTTATTGTTTTTAATAGATTTAAGTTTAAAAATGTAAAATCTCCCATAGAAATGCATTGAGGGGACGTTCAGATTCAAATCCCAACCGACAAAATTCAAACTGTAACTGAAATCGATGATGTCACCACAGAGCACTCAGTGAGACTCAGTCAGCTGTTGTTACATCTACTAATGCAGAAACATGCAAAACTATTAGGGACAAGCCCCACATGACCAAAAAAAGTATTAGGACATGCCCCCACACGGACAAAACTATTAGGACACGCCCCCACATGACCAAAAGATTAGGACATGCCCCACACATGGAACAAAACATTAGGGACACGCCCCCACATGACCAAGAGTATAGGACATGCCCCCAAACCGACCAAAAACTATTAGGAACATGGCCCCCCACATGACCAAAAGTATTAGGAACAGGCCCCACACATGACCAAAAGTTTAGGACAAGCGCCCCCACATGACCAAAAGTATTAGGACATGCCCCCAACCGACCAAAACTATTAGGACACGCCCCCACATGACCAAAAGTATTAGGACACGCCCCCACATGACCAAAAGTATTAGGACATGCCCCCACACATGACCAAAACTATTAGGACATGCCCCCACACATGACCAAAACTATTAGGACACGCCCCCATACGACCAAAAGTATTAGGACACGCCCCCCACATGACCAAAAGTATTAGGACACCCCCCCCACGACCAAAAGTATTAGGACACGTCCTCACACGACCAAAAGTATTAGGACATGCCCTCCCACATGACTAAAAGCATTAGGGCACGCCCCCACACGGCCAAAAGAATTGGGACACGCCCACGCACACGACAGAAAATACTGGGACATGCCCTCGCACAAGGCCAAAAGTTTTGGGACATGCCCTCGCACAAGGCCAAAAGAATTGGGACATGCCCTCGCACAAGGCCAAAAGAATTGGGACATGCCCTCACACAAGGCCAAAAGAATTGGGACATGACCCCACACAATGCCAAAAGTATTGGGAAATGCTTCCACATAGGCTAAAAGTATTGGGACATGCCCTCGCACACGGCCAAAAGAGTTGGGACACGCCCCCACACAAAGCCAAAGTATTGGGACACACCCCCACAGGCCAAAAGTATTGGGACACACCCCCACAGGCCAAAAGTATTGGGACAAGCCCTCGCACAAGGCCAAAAGTATTGGGGCACGCCCTCGCACAAGGCCAAAAGTATTGGGGCACGCTCTCGCACAAGGCCAAAAGTATTGGGGCACGCCCTTGCACAAGGCCAAAAGTATTGGGACATGCTACATTCCTTCTATTTGCCACGTTTCAAGCACTGTTGTAGTTCCTTTAGGAAAAGCAGATCGAGTTTAATATCGCAGTTTGAAGTTTACATCAGTTCCTTCTGTGAGATTATTGGCTGGTTGCCAAGTAGAAATCCAATTATTACCCGAGTGGTGTAAACCCGGAGGTTTAACATTATCTGATTCCTCAAGTGTGCGTAAACTCGTTGATGGGATTACTGACATAATCTGATTTCAGTTATCGGATTGTTTTAAGGGCACATGAACGCACTCGGTGATTCACACTAATGTCTGATCTTCTCACCTTAACCTTTTTGTTCCATAACGCTGTCCTTTTCCTCACTTTTGATCCCTAATGCCCCCCATGACACCGTTGATGCTGAACCACGGTGAGAATCTGCACACTAACGCCTCTAACTAACACACACACACACACAAAAACTTGCTTCACTTTGTCTTATTTGTACACTTTTCTCTTTGCATGGAACTAATGTGAGTTAGAAGTGTGTGCGTGTGTGTGTGTGTGTGTGTGTGTGTGTGTGTGTGTCTCAGTATGAGTGAGTCAGACTTTCATTAGCCCTGTTGGTGTTTGAGCGGAGACGTTATCTGATATGACCTGAATGATTTGGGAGATTCGGGGTCTGGGTGTGGTCTCTCTGGAGAAGAGGGGCTTGGGATAAACATGTGCTAGTTACACACACACACACACACACACACACACACACAGCAGGAGAGCTTCCCAAGGGACGATATTAAAAATCGTTAAAACAATCAGCAGTCAGTCTTGACGTACCTTCATCTCTCTTCTCATTCTGTTCACAACCCTGCCCCCGGGAAACCGTGCATAGTTTTGAAAAAACATGTACTTGTACAGTTTACATTAATTTACGCAAAATTGAGAAATAGTCCGTGATTTCCGAATGTTTCTAAGATGAGATAGGTCTGTTCATCTTGGTACCGCCACCGGGTGGATATTTCCAGCCATACAGGACCAGACTCCTGTCTCATTGTATGGGGAGAGAAAGTGAAAGTGAAATTAAAATGCCTACATAGAATTGCTAAATGATATAATCTACTTACATTGCTGGGTTCAAGTAACACAGAAACATACGATTTTTAAGGTTATTCTGGCTACTGCACATGCGCATCCCGCCACTGCAAAGGGGCCGAGACTCGCCGCCCCCCTCTCAGACACATTTACTCATATGCCGGTTCTTTGTAATGAGGGGGCGGGGCTTCTATACTACAGTCCCATTCGTATTTCAACCAGTGACCAGTGTTCTCCTTATATAACGTCTCTGATAACCGACAGGGGCTGGACAACATCATCACAAGTTTAAAGTAGGATTAAAGCGCCACCTGCTGAGGCTTAGCAGGGTAGAATTTCATTGCTGGCAGGACATTTGTCACATTTTAAGCTCGGCGAGGGCGAGATGTGAGATTAAAGGCCGATGTGGTCTTCTCTCCACATGTTCTCATTCCTGCTAAATGACACCAGTTGGATTGTACCAATGGGTTTCTTACTCAGTCCTTCAGTTTCTGTTCGCTTGTTGCTGTTCGAACCGTGTATCGACCGCATTACCTTCTCGGAAGCGGGTCGTTGACCAGACATTGCCAGAGTCTCATAGTCTGTGTATGCTACTGTAATGTAAGTGGGAAGGTGTTCTCACTGCCAATCTGTGTACAAACGATACATGGATGCGTCAGAGATGCCGCCGAGTATCCGTTTAGGCCTCAAGAAATGAACTCTTCCAAATGGCATCTCTTACCTGTCGGTGTGTTACGGCATCCTGTCCCATAAACAGTGTGTGCTGTTGTTTTCTCTTGTCAGCAGGATTTCACATTAACCTGTCTGGAACTGCCCAAAGTAAGCACCTCCCTCTTGTTCTTGGCTCGCCTCACGCTTGCAGTCTGACGCTCCACTAATCAGAGCCTAGAGCTGGACCCCACTGGGGCTTGGGTTGGTGGTGGTTGTGGATGGTGATTGTGCTTTTGCTGGTGGTGGGGTTTCAATAATATCGGGACGCCAGTGGACCAATCTGAGGTCAAGCAAGCCTGAAAAGCTAGATGATCTTAAACATGCAATCGTTTAGGACCAATATAGCTCAGAAATGTTATTACCTTCTTAATAAAATCGTCTTTCATGATTTGGTACCAAAAAGCCTAAACTGAAGAGAGGTGATCTCCGATCCCTCAGACGGCACTGCATCAAGAACCGTCATCAGTAGCTGATAGAACCACATGGACAAGGGATTACTTTATCAAACCTTTATCAAGCTCTACAATACAGAGTTACATTCACAAATGCCACTTAAAACGTTACTGTGCTAAAAAGAAGACTTATGTTATAACCATGTCCAGAAGCGGCAGCGGCTTCTCTGGGCTTGGAGGCATCTGGGATGGACCATCACACAGTGGAAACGGGGATTGTGCTTTCTTTTTGGGAAGAAATGGATGAAAAGGACCATCAAGTCCAAAAGCCAGGCTTTGGCATGGTATGGGGTCGGGTCAGGGCTCTTGGTACACTTCTGTGATGCAGCATTAATGCAGAAAAGTACACTGAGATTTTAGAGCAACATAAGCTGCCTTCAAGATGACATCTTTATCAGGGACGTCCATGCATTTATCAACAAGACAGATCGGAAAAAGTTGGACTGAAATATGGAAATCCCTTCCAGTCTTTCTTTGAGGAGCGTTATTTTTAAACATTTGTTGATAAACTGGAGATCTTCTGATCATCTTTTCTCCTTAAAAGACTCCTTTCCTGGATGCTGCTTTTGTACCAAATCATGATTATAATCACCTGTTTGAAATCACATCATTATTTAGTTCTTTTTTTTAAATTTCATTTGTAGACCCAAGTTGCCGTCGTCCCAACTGTTTTTGGAATGTCTTGCAAGCACCATCGTTAAATGACAGAGTGAGGACCACATTAAACACTCACTCTTCCATTTAACGTTTTTCGTTGCGTTGTGCGTGTTGTGTGCTTTCGGGAAATCCACCCAACCATGTTTCACCATGACAGTCTAGATAGGTGCCCCCCCCAAAAACCTGCACACACACAAACCAAAAGGATAAACATTTAGCTAAAATGAATTACATTTTATGTAACGTGCAAATCGTTTTTGGACAAACTCCGAGCACCTGAGAGCACCCAGAGGTTCGTGCACCCCTTGTGCTGTTTGGTGCCACCCTGTACACCATGGCACCCGCAGTAGGGAACCATGGAACTAACCCAGTGGTTCCCAACCTTTATTTCTTTGGAGCTCCCCCTACAAGTATCTAAGAAATGGAAAAGTTTTAGAAAAGTATTTTGAAGTATTCGGTTGTATCTGATAATCGGCACATGCCTCGTTCAGTCCGATTGAAGGTTAAGGCCAGCGTTTATCCTCCACTGATCTCGCCGTATGACCCGACATCGGCCTCGGGCTTTAAACCGTGTCTCATTCTTTCAGTCTGTAAATCTCTCTGCACTTACGCACCGCCATTCCTTATTGCCGGTAATGTGGGAAAGCAGTGTTTATTGGTGCAGGTGGTGGAAGCTCTGGCACGTTCTGCTGGACGTGTTCCTTCGCACGACTTTGAGGGGTACTAACACGAGTTTGAGTGTTTTTTTCCTTTGGGTTGTGTCGAGTCTTGTTTTGGAGCACCGTGCTGAAATCCGTGGCATGAACAACCTCGGGACGTGTCGGGACATGGACGTTTTGCATGAGGGCCTGGAACGCTGAACGCTTCTCCGATGGAGTCGCATACTTGTGGCGGCTTTGCAGGGAATGAGAAAACAAAATGCATTCTTCTGTGTGTAGGTGGCAGCTCGCGGGTCCACTTTAGAACGGCTTGTGTGTGTCTTATTATTATTCTTATTCTCAACGTCTGGATGTGGTCTTATTGTTCTCCACTCTCTCATGGAAAAGCTAGTCGACTCCCGATGGGAACGAAAGACCACATTTTTGGTCCTTGGGAATGATGGATGAACTTATTGTCTCTAGTTTATTCAAGCGGTCCAGATTTTGGAAATGTATTTTTGTTGCCCAGAGTAATGTGTGTCCCTGTCATTAACTCCTCCAGCACTGCATGGACCGTGGTGAGATCTGATTGGTTAGGTCTTCTTTAGTGGACGCCCTTAATTGTCTCCTTTAACCACCTCATCTACTTAAGCTGCTGTTTTGTCTGAGCGGCTTAGATCAGGATAACCAAGGTAGCTGGATAACGCTTATCAGATCATTCCTCTTCACAAAGCCCCGAGCATTCTTGGCTTATCAGGACAAGGGGATTTTATCTTTCCATCAAACGGACGGTAGTAATGCATCAAAGTTTCTAACATGTTAAAATGTAAGATGGAAGAAGCGTACAATAGACTCAAAGTCTTTTGATCGTTTTTACACTGCGATTCTGCATTTAAAGGCAGTTAAAGGTGTTTTCTTGCTGTCTGACAAGATGCTTTAAAGGTGCAGTGTAGAAACGGATTAGAACAGAGTAGATCTCGCCTCCTTTAGATGCTCCAGGTCCGTTCGAGATCACGTCTTGCTCCAGGTCTGTTAGAGATCTCGCCTCCTTTAGATTGCTCCAGGTCTGTTAGAGATCACGTCTTGCTCCAGGTCTGTTAGAGATCCCGTCTCCTTTAGATGCTCCAGGCCAGGTCTGTTAGAGATCTCCCATCTCCTTTAAATGTCCCAGGGCGTTTGAGATCCCGTTTTCCTTTAGATGCTCCCAGGGTCTGTTAGAGATCCCGTCTCTTTAGATGCTCCAGGTCTGTTAGAGATCCCGTCTCCTTTAGATGCTCCAGGTCTGTTAGAGACCCTGTTTGCCTTTAGATGCTTCCAGGTCTGTTAGAGATCCCCGTCTCCTTTAGATGCTCCAGGTCTGTTAGAGAGTCCTGTCTCCTTTAGATGCTCCAGGTCTGTTAGAGATCCTGTCTCCTTTAGATGCCTCAGGTCTGTTAGAGAATTCCGTCTCCTTTAGATGTTCCAGGTCGTTAGAGATCCCGTCCCGCCTTTAGATGCTCCAGGTCTGTTAGAGATCCCGTCTCCTTTTAGATGCTCCAGGTCTGTTAGAGATCCGTCTCCTTTAGATGCTCCAGGTCTGTTAGAGATTCCCGTCTCCTTTAGATGGCTCCAGGCGGGTCTGTTAGGGGAGATCCCGTCTCCTTTAGATGCTCCAGGTTTGTTAGAGATCCCGTCTCCTATAGATGCTCCAGGTTTTTAGAGATCCCCGTCTCCTTTAGATGCCTCCAGGTCTGTTTTAGAGATCCTGTCTCTAGATGCTCCAGGTCTGTTTAGAGATCCCGTCTTTTTTAAATGTCCAGGTCTGTTAGGATCCCGTCTCCTTAGATGCTCTATGTCTGTTTAGAGATCACGTTCTCCTTTAGATGCTCCCAGGTTTGTTAGAGATCCGTCTCCTTTAGATGCTCCAGGTTTGTTAGAGATCCCGTCCTCCTTTATTAAAATGTCCCCAGGTCTGTTAGAGATCCCTTTTCCTTTAAAGAAATGCTCTAATGTCTGTTATAGATCCCCGTCTCCTTAGATGCTCCAGTTCCTGTTAGAGATCCTGGCTCCTTTAGATGCTTCCAGGTCTGTTATAGATCCTGTCTCCTTTAGATTGCTCCAGGTCTGTTAAGAAGATCCCGTCTCCTTTAGATTCTCAGGGCCTGTTTAGAGAATCCACTCTTGCTCAGGTCTGTTTATAGATGCTCGCATGTCTTTTAGATGATCCCGTCTTCCTTTTAGAGATCACTCCAGGTCCATTGTTAGAATATCCCGTCTCCTTTAGATGCTCCAGGTTTAGGAGATCTCCATCTCCTTAGATGCTCCAGGTCTGTTAGAGATCCCGTCTTCTTTAGATGCTCCAGGTCTGTTAGAGATCCCGTCTCCTTTAGATGCTCCAGGTTTGTTAGAGATCCCGTCTCCTTTAGATGCTCCAGGTCTGTTAGAGATCCTGTCTCCTTTAGATGCTCCAGGTCTGTTAGAGATCCCGTCTTTTTTAAATGTCCCAGGTCGTTAGAGATCCTGTCTCCATTAGATGCTCCAGGTCTGTTAGAGATCTTATCTCCTTTAGATGCTCCAGGTCTGTTAGAGATCCTGTCTCCTTTAGATGCTCCAGCTCGTTAGAGATCCCGTCTCCTTTAGATGCTCCAGGTCTGTTAGAGATCCCGTCTCCTTTAGATGCTCCAGGTCTGTTAGAGATCCCATCTCCTTTAGGAGGTCTGTTAGAGATCCCATGTCCTTTAGGAGGTCTGTTAGAGACCCCGTCTCCTTTAGGAGGTCTGTTAGAGATCCAATGTCCTTTAGGAGATCTGTTAGTGACCCCGTCTCCTTTAGATACTCCAGGTCTGTTAGAGATCCCGTCTCCTTTAGATGCTTCAGGTCTGTTAGAGACCCCGTCTCCTTTAGGAGGTCTGTTAGAGATCCCGTCTCCTTTAGGAGGTCTGTTAGAGATCCTGTCTGGTTTAGGAGGTCTGTTAGAGATCCTGTTTCCTTTAGAGAGACAACACTGTCCACACATTCTTCATCCCTCGTTTACACTCAGCTGTGTGTTTGTGTGTTTTTGTGTGCGTGCCTGTCATTGATTTCCACTCTTGTGTGATCTAAATGTACTTCCTCTCTATCAGGTAAACGTAAAGCACTGAAGTTAAATTTTGCAAATCCGCCAGTCAAACCGACCACCAGAATCAGCCTCAACACGGCGGGTCCACCGTTCCAGAACCCACACATGTGAGTGGATTACTCTGCTCTATAACGTCCACTAGTGTACATCATTAATTACACACTCTGAAATGTGTGTGTGTGTGTGTGTGTGTGTGTGTGTGTGTGTTTAGAGAGCGGTTACGCACACACAGTATCGAATCATCGGGGAAGTTGAAGATTTCTCCAGAGCAGCACTGGGACTTCACGGCGGAAGATTTAAAGGACCTGGGGGAGATCGGCCGAGGGGCGTATGGCTCCGTCAACAAGATGGCACACAAGCCCAGTGCACAGATCATGGCTGTAAAGGTAAAAACCACGCCCCCTGGTCTGTACAAAGAGGCCACGCCTGCTTTGTTGATACTGGCGTAGACATATGCTTCGGTTCCTTGCTGCGACATGTCACCGCATCGGCCATATTGGTCCAGGCAATGTTTGTAAGCAAATACAAGTGAACGGAGGAGCTGCGTTTTTTCTGGTCAAAATGCACAATAAGTTTCCTGGACCAATATGGCGCCGATGTTGACGCATGATCCAGCGGCCAATGTGGCGCCTTGGTATATTATATCTATGGGTATTTACTGTGTGTGTGTGTGTGTGTGTGTGTGTGTGTGTGTGTGTGTGTGTGTGTGTGTGTGTGTGTGTGTGTGTGTGTAACAGAGGATCAGATCTACAGTGGATGAGAAGGAGCAGAAGCAGTTACTGATGGATCTGGATGTGGTTATGAGGAGTAGTGACTGTCCCTACATCGTCCAGTTCTATGGAGCACTCTTCAGAGAGGTGTGTTATCAAGTCCACACACACACACACACACACACACACACACACACACACACTGATCGTTACAGAGTGTGACCTGACTGCTGTGTTTCAGGGTGACTGCTGGATTTGTATGGAACTCATGTCTACCTCGCTCGACAAATTCTACAAGTACGTGTACTCCACGCTGGAGGACGTGATCCCCGAGGAGATCCTGGGAAAAATCACACTAGCCGTGAGTCCAGTCCAGAGCAGTGCCGTCCCCCAGTGCCGTCCCCCAGTGCCGTCCCCCAGTGCCGTCCCGCACTGCTTTCCCCAGTGCTGTCATGTCTCTTAATGAGCTCAGGACTCTGACCTTCTCTTCTCTCTCTCTTTAACTGCAGACTGTGAAAGCGCTTAACCACTTAAAAGAAAGCTTGAAAATCATCCACAGAGGTAAGACTGTCACCCAGCCACCATTCATTCATTCATATACGATTGTCCTGGTCCTACCTTTCGATTTGTGTCCGCTGACACCGTCTCTAAAGACCCAATTACAATTCATTCATTAATCAGCGTTAAACTCTGACACTCAGCTAACACTCACTCACTCACTCACTCACTCACTCATTCATTCATTCATACGTAGTCATTCACTGCAGTCCTTTAATTATCCATTTACACTTTAATATTAATTCATTAATTCTTTCATTTATTCCTCACTCATTAAAATCTTTTAATTACCTACAAACAGCCAACATTCGTTCATTAATTAAATCCATCATTTACGTATTTATACCCAGTCAACACTCATTCATTCATTTGTTCATTCATTTATTCCTCACTCATTAAAATCTATTAATTACCAACACTCAGCCAACAGTTATTCTTTCATTCAGCCAACAGAACTGTTTAATTTGTTTATTCATTTATTCAATTACAATAATTAATTTATCACCTACACTCAGCCCATGCTCATTCATTCATTCGTCACTTGTTAAAATCTATTAACACTCATTACTATTACACTCAGCCAATAGTCATTCTTTAATTCATTCAAACCCATCACTTGCTCATTTACACTAAGCCAACAGCAATTCATTCATTCATTCATTCAAGGTAATCAGTTACCCTTATTAAAACTATTAACTAATCACCTACACTCATCCCACACTGATTCATTCATTCATGCATGCATTCATTCAATAAAAACATTAATTGATCACCAACACTGATTCATTCATTCGTTCATGTTAGTTAAAATCTATTGATTATCCACCAACAATCACCTAACACTGATTCATTCATACATTAATATGCATCAACTCATCACCTCCAATCAGCCAACATTCATTTATTCATTCATTCATTCATTCATTAATTCACATAAGTTAACTACCCACCTACACTCACCTAACTCTAATTCATTGATTCATTAATATTCATTAACTCATCACCTACAATCATCCAACACTCATTCATTCATTCATATAAGTTAAAATCTATTAATTACCAACCTACACTCACTTAACACTGATTCATTCATTCATTAATATCCATTAACTCATATTAACTCATCACCTACACTCACCTAACACTGATTCATTGATTCATTAATATTCATTAACTCATCACCTACAATCATCCAACACTCATTCATTCATTCATTCATATAAGTTAAAATCTATTAATTACCAACCTACACTCACTTAACACTGATTCATTCATTCATTCATTAATATCCATTAGCTGATCATCAACACTCATTCAGCACTCAGCATTCATTCATTCAGTCATTCAGTTATTGAAGTCCTTTGCTTGCTCATTACTGGAACCCAGGGCTCTCACGCTGTCCCCTCTGTCTGCAGACATTAAGCCGTCGAACATCCTGTTGGACAGGAACGGGAACATTAAGCTGTGTGACTTTGGGATCAGCGGCCAGCTCGTGGACTCCATCGCCAAGACCAGAGACGCCGGCTGCAGGCCGTACATGGCAGTGAGTTCAGCTCCGCACTCACTCACTCACTCAGTAAATTCCATTAATTACTCACACTCACCCAACACTCATTCATAATTCATTCATTCATTCAAATATGTTAACAAATCACCTACCCCCAGCCAACACTCACTCATTCATTAATATCCATTAAATCCATTAATCTCTTACACTTACCTAACATTAATTGATTTATTCATTCATTCATAAATGTAATTTATCTCCTACACTCACCCAACACTGAATCATTCAGTCATTTATTCATTCATACATCGCAATCCATTAATGTCACACCTACTCTTGGCCAACAGCCAAATTCATGAATTACTCATTTATTCATAATTTCATTCATTCATTCATTCATTCATTCCAATTCAGTAATTATTGACATACACTCAGGCAACAATGAGTCATTCATTCATTTCAATTCATAAATTACTCTCCTACACTCACCCAACATTGATTCATTCATTCATTCATTCTTTCATTAATTTATTCATGCATGTGTTCTTACATTAAAATGCTTTAATTACTCACATGCATGTGCCCAAATTCATGAATATCAATTAAGTACTCATTTATTCATAATTGCATTCATTCAATAATTCATTCCTTCATTCCAATTCAATAATTATTGACATACACTCGGGCAACACTCATTCATTCATTCATTCATTCATCAACATCCAGTAACTCTTCATTTATACTCGGACTGTGTGTGTGTGTGTGTGTGTGTGTGTGTGTGTACATCTCCCAATTCACCAGTAGCAGTGATGTCATGCTCTAATTTAAGCATGCTGACATCATCCCTTGTGTTCCCTCTCTGATATTCTGTATCACCTGTACCACCTGTCTCTGTGTGTGTGTGTGTGTGTGTGTGTGTGTGTGTGTGTGTGTGTGCATCTTCCACCAGTAGCATGATGTCATGCTCTAATTTTAGCAAACTGACCTCATCCACTGTGGTCCCTCACTGATGCTTCACCTGTGTGTGTTTCTGCGTGTGTGTGTGTGTGTGTGTGTGTGTGTGTGTGTGTGTTTGTGTGTGTGTGTGCGTGTGTGTGTTAGGATTACACCAGTAGCATGATGTCATGCACTTATTTATGCATGCTGACATCATTTGTTGTGTACCCTCTCTGATACTCTGTATCACCTGTACCACCTGTGTGTGTGTGTGTGTGTGTGTGTGTGTGTGTGTGTGTGTGTCCGGCTACACCTCTCCCTGCAGTCAGTGTTGGCACCCTAACTCAAATGCCATGCTGAAGTCCTAATTGAACAATGGGATGTTGTGATATGAGTAAAAACCTGTAATGTAACGCTGCTTCAGCCAGAACCTGTTCATAAGCCTCCACCTGCTGGGTCTCTGTGCCCTGGATGGATTAGTAAGTGGGCTTCAAACTCAGGGCCTGGGTCCTTACGCAGGTCACTGTATCAGTACCACGATCCTCTTTAATGTCTCTCTCTCTCTCTCTGTCTCTCAGCCGGAGAGGATAGACCCCAGTGCCTCCAGACAGGGTTACGATGTTCGGTCAGACGTCTGGAGTTTGGGGATCACACTGGTAAGTGGAGATTTTGTCATAAGATGCTGGAGAAGCTAGACAGTGCACCACGTGTGTAGTACAGTGGTGCTTTACAGCCTTTGTGAAGCCTTTCATTGTTCTATATTTCTGCTTGAATACGAGTCCAGTGCATCCAGTATTACATGCCTTCCATAAAGACTGTAGGTAAGGTCAGGAGTAGGGATGCGCCGACATTAAAATTTGTGCCCAAAACAGAAGAAAATGAAACATTTGGTCGAATGCCGAATACGTTTTTTCACAGTTTTCCATTACTTTTGCCACTTTTTCCCCCAATGGCATCAATTAAACAGCCTACATGTAATTTAGTCCTGCTTGAAAATGATTTAAACATAAAACATTGTACATTATAAAATAATTTAAACGTTGTTTATTATCATTTTGAAGTAGTTTCTTCCTACATATGTATAACATTGAATTGCAGGACTATGTGGAAGACTGAAATCTGTATGGAATTATGTAAATGTACTTTTTTTTTTTATCATTTCCACATATCAGTTCTTTGACTCTTGCTCATTTGAATCCATTACTTTATGACCAGTTCCAGCTAAACGAGGTAAACCACAGATCTCACACAGAAGCTCTTACATTTCCCTCATGTTAGTCCTCTTATTAGCTCCGTTCCACATCTGATCCGTTCCTCCAAAAAGACGCCTTAATACTTCAAGATTAAAATTTCGTAACGCCAAAGACTCCAATACCGACCTGTTAAGCTTTGCTAGCGTTCGTACGGACGCTCTAAACAATCGATGTAATCGTAACTCAGTATTCTGTCTCATTAACCAGTCTCAGGGTTCCACTGTCGATTAGGAAGCTTTATAAGGACAGCGCCCCACATTGGAAGTAGGCTTCAAGGGCGCTTGGTAGGTAATGAGACAGACCCGATGAACACTCGTTTAGTGTAAGTGCTCCGAAATAAATATTTCATTCACATTTCTTTAAGAAGAAGGAGCAAATGTGAACAAAACTCTCGTACTGTAGAGCCCTGCTTCCACTCGGCCCACACGTTTGCTACATTTATAAAGAGCGCCTCGCTCCACGCTGCCTGCGACCTGATCACGTCATCAACCTCTTATGGCTGAATAATTTTGGTTGCTGAATATTTGGTGCATCTCTAACTATGACATGTAAAGAGGAAATATGTGCTGTGGCTATGGTTTAAATAAAAATATTACGTGTGTGTGTGTGTGTGTGTGTGTGTGTGTGTGTGTGTGTGTGTGTGTGTGTGTGTGGGGCAGTACGAGCTGGCCACTGGTCGGTTCCCCTATCCGAAATGGAACAGTGTGTTTGATCAGCTCACACAGGTGGTGAAAGGAGATCCTCCACAACTCAGCAACTCGGAGGAGAGACAGTTCTCCCCCAAATTCATCAACTTTGTCAACCTGTGGTATGACACACACACACACACACACACACACACACACAGGATACTAGTGTTAATGCACGAGGTCTGGGGTCTTAAAATAAGATGAACAGAGTTCTAGCAGAGGGTGTAAAAGTGCTTTCCCTATAGCGCTGCCCTATGAAAAGGCTCTCAGAGGCTACTTTTGGGTGCTGTACCTCTTGGTGAGAGATGGGTGACTGCTAGATATGCCTCTCCGACACATTTGCCGACAGCTGGGCCTGTAGATCCTGCACACTCGTAGCGGGTCCCATAAATGCTCGATTGGTGATAAATCTGGCAACCGGGCAGGCCAAAGACGCTCCTGTTAAACCCTTGCTGTGTGATGGTGAGCATTATCCTGCTGAAAAATGCCATGTGAGGAAACGTATATCTCCTGCACATATCGCTGAGCTGTTAGTGTCCCTCGTATCACTACTGGGGTGATCGACTGTCTTATGCGATGGCTCTCCAGATCATCACACCAGCAGTTGGGGCAGTGGTTGAAGCGCTCACCAGGAGGCCTCCATACTCGAACCCGACCGTCATCGGATCCCAAACAGAACCTGGACTCATCGATAAAGACGATATGGCTCCAGTCCGTAGCAGTCCAGATTTCTCGTTCATGACTCCACTGCAATTGAAGGTGATGGTCTATGGCTGTCAATGGCAGAACACCTAATGGGCGCCAACAAATTTCCTTCCGCTAAGCACCTGGAAGTGGTCCGGGCAGAGACAGGGGTGTGTAGTGAAGGCGCCCCCTGTGTCTGGATGGTGGATAACGAAACTATGGGAGCTGCTCGTGCTTGTCCTCTGATCAAACGATCCTCTCTACTGAGGGTCTGTCTGGGCTGTCCAGAACCTGTTCACCGTGTGTGGGTGCCCCCATAAAACCACCGCTCTCAACACCTCCAAACAGCTAGGTCAGGACGGCCCAGATGGAGGCAATTCATCGAAACGACCATCCTGCTTCCTCCAGTCCAAATATGTGAGCTGGATAAAACATCTTAGAGTGCTTCATAGAGACATGTCTAGCAGCAAGAGGTACACTACCCAAAAGTAGCCTGTGAGAGCCTTTTGAAGCCTCTTGGAGAAGCACTTTTACGCCCTCTTGTGGTCAGACCCAGTGTCTAATCAGACCACACCTGCAATCATTTACATATCAGCCCGGGACAGAGCTGCATTTAGAGTTCTAGAGGAATCCCACATTTGGAAGCTGAGTGTGATCTGTCTGTCTCTCTCTGACCTTCAGCCTTACGAAGGACGAGTCGAAAAGGCCAAAGTACAGAGAACTTCTGGTGAGTATGGTTTAATGGTTACTGCATGGGTGAATCCCGTTCAGTGTGGCCTGACCGGTTTACATGACTCAAGCAGTAATCAGATTTATACTTTGCAACCAGCCAATAATCTCACAGAAGGATGTGACTAACTTCAAACTGTATTACTGAAATAAGGAAATACTTGATTTTCTTGCGCACAAACTGCGTTTGAGTCTCCACAATGTGTTCGGTAGCTGTTTGACGGGGTTGCCAGATCCCACGAGTTAACGCACGTGTATTAACCATCCCTCACGCAGAGCCCGAAACTGACGCTGCGTAAAATATTTAATCGGAGCCTGTTCTAATTTCGTTAAAATCAGGCTGACCAATCAGAGCTCGGTCGCCGGGCAGAATAGCCAATCAGGAGCTTATAGGACGAGCAACAGGCTGCCTCTAAAAACATGGATATTAAAGAAAAGATCCGGTGGAATAAAACTGAAAGGCTGGATAAATGATGGTGATAAAGCTCACAGTGATGGATGGAAGCGTCTGATTATTTATCTAAGAGCATTCTGATCTGTTCATGATATCAAAAACACAAACTGGAGCTTCCTGCACTCATCTTCAGTCGTGTCTTTGTTTTATTTAAGTTGACAATGTGAAAAAGACACGGCGAGACTCATTAAGATGAGGGAAATTACAGAAAGAAAAAGCCGACAGGCAGTTTCTGAGTGTTTTAGACTAAAATCGCGTTCGTTTTGCTTTTTTTAAAAGTCTAGCTTTCTTTACCGAATTGCTTAATCTGATTTATGAGGCGTCCCAGAGTTTGGCTTTATAGCAAAGCAACAGCACAGCCTAGTGGCCGCTTTTGTAACTGCAGCGTCTCTTACAGTGCTGGACAGTTAAGTTCTGTTTTTAGATCATGTCTATTAAATTATTTTATTATTAAAACAACTGTGCGTGTCCGTGTGTGTGTGTGTGTGTTGCAGAAACACCCGTTCATCCTGATGTACGAGGAGCGCTCTGTGGACGTTGCCAGCTACGTGTGCAGGATCCTCGACCAGATGCCCCCGTCCCCCAGCTCGCCCATGTACGTGGACTAAAGGGGGCACACACACACACACACACACACACACACACACCATTATCCGTCTGGGGGAAATGCAAGCTTTCAACCCTGAATCCTGCAGATACATCCCATCATAACCATAAAGCCATTTCTGTGTCTCTCACAAACACACACACACACACACACACACACACCTCGTCCTTGTGCAAGTCCATCATGAATGAAGCTGCTGTGCTTTGACTGCGCACACACACACACACACACACACACACACACACACACACCTGTATTGACTCGAGGCTGAATCCCAAATCACTCCACACCCTCCCCATGACCCCTAAACCCTTAAACCCCTGGTCGTTACCATGGTTACCTCTACAGGTAAGGCCCCGCCCGTGACGCGCTCGCACCGGGGCGCTCCGTTCCACATGTTGGCTGGATTTAGGTTTGTTCATGAGCTCCAGCAGAGTGATTCATTCGTAGACGATTCCTCATTGCAGATCCTCTCTAACTCTCCACACCTGGATTATTACCAGATTATGTTTAGTGTAGCATCCTGACACTCGATGTGACCTGTAACAGGCCCTACAAAGGGATTATAGGGGTCTGCCTCTTCTCTCTACTGTACGAAGCCTCATTTAAGTGATTCACTCATAAACGACTCCCTGTTCAGAAGCTCTTTAAGGTCCTTTTCCATTAAAACGGGTTACTTTCACTGGAACGTCCTGGATTTGTGTCCTTACCTCTTACACGTAGTGTCCTATCAATCTTACTGGTTCACTGATTCAGGATTTAGTCTCTGCTATATAAAGCTTTAAGTGATTCACTCATAAATGATTCCTTGCTCCAGAGCCTCTTTTACACACAAAACATCCCACTAATCAGTGTGTTAGCTTGACTATAATGTCCCGATATTCAGTGTGACATAACACTAATCTTAGAACTGAATCTTCTCTCCACTTCATGAAGCTTTGTTTAAGTGATTCACACCTAAATGGTTCCCAGTTCCACAGCTGGTTTAACACTCTAATTATTGCGTTATGTGTTATCTTTACCATGATGTCCTGCCCCTCAATGTGACGTTAAACTAATCCTAGAAATGAATTTGGTGGGATCGAGGATCGTTTACTTACTTAGCTGCAGTTGCTGTATACTTAATGGAGCTTAAACTAAACGACTCCTGAGTGATTCACTCATAAATGACTCTCTGTGCTTGTTTTACACTATAAGCCCTGGTAAACACTGCATGAATGTCCTCACCATGTCAAACAGATCCTACACACATTAGGTGATTAGGCTTACTAATCTTTAAATGATTCACTCCTAAATGATTCCCTATTCCACAGATCTTTATGCTGCTAGCTTTACTGCAATGTCCTAACACACAATGTGACGTAAAACTAATCCTGCATGCACCGGATTTGGTGGGATTTTGGTTTGTTTATCAGCTGCCTCTTCTCTCTTCTTAATGAATCTTCATTAGAGTGATTCACTCCTAAATGATTCCTTATTCCAGAGCCTCTTTCGCAGAAAAAATCCCACCAATCAGCGTGTTAGCTTTGCTGTATTGTCCCGACGCTGAATGTGACGTAAAACTCCTCCTAGAAATGGATTATAAGGGATTTAGATGTATTACTTTCTGTTTTCAGAGTGATTCACCTATAAATGATTCCTCAAGCTCCGGTCACACCTGGGTCAATACTCTGTTAGCGTTACCATAATGGCCTGACACACAGTGTAAGGTAAAACAAGTCCTAGAAATGGATTATAAGGGATATTTGGGTGTGTCGATCAGCTGTTTCTTCTCTCTACTGTATGAAAGCTTAATGTGAGTGATTCACTTACACTTCCTTATTGCAGAACTCCGCCTTTTATGGATGTAGTTTGTTCCCAGTATGATCGTCCACCTCCAGTTTTCTTATCTGGGATTATTTTGATACGAGCAGAGCCATTATTTATTACTGCTGTACGGTTTTAGTCTTAGAGGTCATGATGATCCGTAGGGTGGAACGTATTGGCTCCTGCTCCCTACGTAGTGCACTTCTTGTCCTATCAGAGTGATTTGGGATTGAGCCCACACCCATCTTCTGACTGTTCTGATGTATACCTTAAATAAACTGGGAAACGAGTCACGCTTCTTCTTCTTCTTCCTGTGTCTAATAATCAAGCGTCTGATTTCCAGCACCTACAGTCGTATGAAAAAGTTTGTGCACCCCCCGGGCATGCTGCGTTGAGGAACCATCACAGAGAACCTATAACAAGACTCTGAAACGATTCAGTGAGCCAAAAAGAATGGGTAAATAAGTGAGCGTGCTTAGTAAGATCTCTAATGTGCAGGGACGCTACCAAAAAGGACACGCCTACCAAAAACGTTCATTTGTATAGTCACTTTCAATATAGGATAGTTTTAAAATAACAGAAATGTGTTTCTTACGTAAATTTAAAAAGTTTGTCCAGTCAGAAAGTTTACAAAGCAAAGGTTTTTCATCCCAATTTTGTATATTATCCTCAAAATCTTCCCTCTTTACACACCAAACACGATTCGTTCGTGCAATTTATTTGTATGACAGTAAACCAGTTTGAGTTTGTGAATAATGATGGCATGTTCCACGCCAAAAATGCAACGTCATTTTATTCTGTTTGGTTTTTTCAAACCTTCCCCGGGAGCAAAACCTCACAGACAAATCAGTGCCCCCGATGAAGTAGCTCCTGTATTTTCAGTCTGAAAATCGCCGGTTCAAAATGGTGTTAATAGAAATAATTGTAATATTATTAATAATGAATAATACATTAGATTTGAGTAAAAGCCTAAGCTTGATGTGTAATTAGATAGACCCCCTAAATCAAGTGATGTTCAAGCAAAAAAAGTTTCAGTTCTTGTATGAGACAGTGAAACTATTCTTGCTTTTCACAAAATCGGATGTACCCGATATCGGCGTTTGCGTTTTTCTGTGAGTAGCAAAAGGACACCTTGACGAAGACATTTTGTTCGTCTTGTCTGTTTGTTTGGCTGAATTAAAATTTCAAAAAAGGCAGGGTAAGGCAAATTTATTTATATAGCACCTTTCATACACCACGGCCATTCAAAGTGCTTTTACTGAACAGATTAAAAATACTGTTGGGAAAAGTCCAGTGAAGATTTTAAACGAATAAAATAATACACAATAAAAGTAATAGAGATAATAGAGAATAGATTTAACAGAGAAACAGTCCTTTTAAAATGAAATTAAGATAAAAGAATATTATAATCCCAAATATTTTGCATTTTCACGTTTTTGGTGTGTAACGGCCTTTTTGCTTGATCATATTAGGACCTGGGGAATTTGGAGGCCAGGGAAACACTTTGAACTCTGTCTTAGGGCATACTGTTGAAATGAAGGGGCGTACGTGGCCTGCAGCAGTGTTTAGGTAGGTGGTACGTGGTCAAAGTCACATCCACATGAACGCCAGGACCCAAGGATTCTAATCTTATTTACCTCACCAAGTACTGTATTTGATTTTAACGTTATGGCTGATCAGGGCATGTTGAATCCTGATGCAGTGGTAGACACCAAATATCTCTAACCAGGTTATTATAAAACACGACTCAGAGAATACTTTTACAGTTTTATTCATATACACTTTTACTAAAAGTCAGAGCTCAAAGGTGTCTTAGCAGGATATAGTGAACTATTTGGGGGTTCTGCCGTTTTGTAGCAGTGTCTAAAAACTCAAATACCCCTAATGCACCACAGGAATTGGGTAGAAGATTTGCACAACCTTTGTAATAAAAGCCGATTCTTCAAAAAGCTTGTGAAAGATAGTGATGGGAATTCCGGCTCTTTTCAGAGAGCCGGCTCTTTTGGCTCGGCTCACTAAAAAGAGCCGGCTCTTTCGGCTCCGAAGTGGCTCTTTAGATTTTTTGTAGTTTCATTTATTACCAAATTATGTGTAAAATGAATCACTAATGTAAAAACACATAATATCCAATGTTTGTTATTATTAATATGGTTTTTATTTATATGCTCACAATGGAACACAGTAAAATAAAATACAAAAACGAAAATCTGATTATGTGTATTATTTGTAAATTTGCAACTATATACAGTACAGGGAAACGAGATCATCAACAAAACATCACTCAACAAAATATAAATAAAAATGTGCAAGAAAAGAAAAAGCAGGATCCAGGTTACAATTTTTGATGAAGACTGGCATTCAAAAAAACCAAGGATCAAGGATTTCATCTTTGAGGGGTTGATCCTGCTTCTCCTTTCTGTTTTATTTATATTTATATATATATATATATATATATATATATATATATATATATATATATATATATGTAGTCATTACGCATGTACAAGTACAACGCCACGAAATGTAGTTTAGCATCTAACCAGAAGTGCAATAAGCAGCAATATGTCGGAATGTACAATAAATAAAAATATATAAATCGGCTCACAATCAGGAACCGGCTCCCGTCCTTCATTTCAAAGAGCCGGCTCTTAGAGCCGGATCGGTCGCGACCGACACATCACTAATGAAAGAAGCATTCAGAACACACACAAGCACACACACAAAGCACAACAGACTACCAGAACGATACTTTTGATGTAAAGTATTTATATTCTTAGGTATTTTATAAAAAACGGAAACAAGCAATGGATATATGCTAGCATCCGAGACTAAGCACTGCTCTCATGAATTGTCCCCTATAGAAGCGCAATATATAGCGTTTCCAGATTTTAAAATGTAGGGATTCCTATTGGGAACGGTTTTCAACACAGCGTTAGTCTTTAATTGTTGTTTACTTAGTCTGTTAGGAACCGTTTAGCATTGCGCTTATGGGTAATGTAGTGCGCTATGCTGGTCAGCCGCCATCTTAAATAGTGCACTGTGTAGGGAACAGGTGTCGAATCAGGACACAGCTCTGTGTCATCATCACTAAGCGCGAGCCCGTGTTCCCCCGTGTTTCTCCGGGTTCCCAGGGAACGTTTTTAAGTTGCTTGCTTTTAGTGAAACCGGTTCCAGGTTCGTACGATGCGCGTGCCGGGCTGCGCGGGGCGTTGACTATGCTCGTGCTCGCACGTTGCCTGACGCGCGCTCCTCGTGACTTGTGCGGCAGCAGAAGAGCGTGGTACCGAGCTCAGAGGGTTATGGACACGGACGTGGACAGGGACAGGGCGAGGAAGCCCAAAGCCCCGAAGGAGACGCTGCGCCATGTGCGCTCGAGGGAGAACCGGAAGCATGGGGAGCTGCACGGGCCCTCCACCGTGTACGTTCAGGTGGTGGGAGCCGGGAGCCGAGACTGCGGGCCTTCACTGCACGTGTTCTCCGAGTATAACAGGTAAACAACAACAACAACAACAACAACAACAACAACATACAGACACATTTAAGAACCCTGAATGACTGACACGAGCAGTAAAGAACTACAACTACGGATGCGTTGCGCATTAAGCTGTGCTGTGGCTCTGCGTTTACCGATGTCACCTCACAGCTCCAGAGACCTGGGTTCGAGTCCTGGGAACGAAGAGAAGAGTACAGCAGGAACTACTTTGCGCTGTCGCCTAAAAGACAGTAGCCTGGTTAAAACGAGTGCGGAGAATCAAGGAACTTGGGCAATAATCGGATTTCTACTTTACAACCAGATAATAATCTCACAGAAACTTCGGACTGTAATATGAAATAATGAAGTTCTTCAGTCTCGCATAGCTGTTTTGCTGCCTTTAATTCCGGGGTTGCCAGATCCAGCGAGAAAAAAATCCTTGAAAGACAAAATAAAGCCTGTAGAAATGCATGGACCTGGCAACCGCGGGGGAGGGCTTGCGCACATGCGCAGACTGAGAACGCCGATTATAATCGGGTATCTGGTGTACATGCTATGAGTAGTCCGATTACTTGGGTAAAATGCGGCTGCGTGTAAGGTGAAACATACGCCGGTCGTAACGTACTGAAAGTCTTTAAGTTCAGGTTTGCGCATTGCGAAATCAAAACGGCTTGCACCACACAAACTGGTCTGTACAAAGCAGCGAGGAGCGGCTGAATATTTACGTCGACCTTAATGCAGTTGTAAGGTGTGGCGAAACCGACGGCAACCAAAACTCCGCTCGCTTAGAATGGGGGACGGCGGGAATCCGTTTTCCGTTGGCTGTTGGGAGATGGGCTGCATTCTTTACATACCTGTGATGCTGTGGGTAGCTGTGTTGGTTTTGGGTTCAGGCGATGTCTAGTTATGCTCATAACCGATCTACAGTGGGGCAAAAAAGTATTTAGTCAGCCACTGATTCTGCAAGTTCTCCTACTTAGAAAGATGAGGTTTGTAATTTTCACCATAGGTACACTTCAAACTATGAGATACAAAAATGAGGAAAAAAAATCCAGGAAATCACATTGTTAGAATTTTAAAGAATTTAATTTTAAATCATGGTGAAAAATAAGTATTTGGGTCACCCACAAACAAGCAAGATTTCTGGCTCTCACAGACCTGTAACTTCTTCTTTAAGAAGCTCTTCTGTCCTCCACTCGTGAACCTGTATTAATGGCACCTGTTTGACCTCGTTATCTGTATAAAAGACACCTGTCCACAACCTCAAACAGTCAGACTCCAAACTCAACCATGGCCAAGACCAAAGAGCTGTTGAAGGACACCAGGAAGAAATTGTATCCCTGCAGCAGGCTGGGAAGAGTGAATCTACAATAGGCAAGCAGGTTGGTGTGAATAAAATCAGCTGTGGGAGCAATTGTAAGAAAATGGAAGACATACAAGACCATTGATAATCTCCCTCGATCTGGGGCTCCACGCAAGATCACATCCGGTTGAGGTCAAAATGATCATGAGAACGCTGAGCAAAAATCCCAGAACTACACGGAGGAACCTGCTGAATGACCCTGCAGAGAGCTGGGACCAAAGTAACAAAGGCTACCATCAGTAACACACTACACCGAGAGAGGACTCAGATCCTGCTTAAGCCAGTACATGTGTCCAGGCCGGTCAATGATCCCAAACACACCGCTCGGGAACGAAGGAGTGGCTCCGTAAAAAGCATTTCAAGGTCCTGGAGTGACCTAGCCAGTCTCCCAGACCTCAAGCCCACAGAAAATTTGTGGAGGAGAGTGAAAGTCCGTGTTGCCCCAAAACATCACTGCTCTCGAGGAGATCTGCATGGAGGAATGGGCCAAAATACCAGCTACAGTGGTGTGCAACCTGGTGAAGACTTACAGGAAAACGTTTGACCTTGTTATTGCCCAACAAAGGTTATGTTTACAAAAGTATTGAGTTGAACTTTTGTTATTGACCAAATACTTATTTTCCACCATATTCTAAAATTAAATTCTTTAAAAATCCTACAATGTGATTTCCTGGATTTTGTTTTCTCATTTTGTCTCTCATAGTTGAAGTGTACCTATGATTAAAATTACAGACCTCTCTCATCTTTCTAAGTAGGAAACTTGCACAATCATTGGCTGACTAAATACTTTTTTGCCCCACTGTACGTTATTGTGCCACTGGGTCAGGACCAGCTGTGTTAGCAGACACGACTCGGGTGCATACAAGCACAGTTTTTCGAGGCATTCGCAAGGTTGCACTTTCTCTATAGAAGCACATAAATGGCTGTGTGATGTTTCTCAGGTACCTGTTTAACTGTGGAGAAGGAACACAGAGACTGATGCAGGAACACAAGTGAGTTCAGTGTGAATCTGCTTCATTCTTTTCTTATGGATCGTGTGCTTATGGTGTTAGACTGAGCTGACGCTCCTGTGTTCCTGCGTTTCAGACTGAGAATGGCTCGACTCGACAACGTCTTCCTGACCCGCATGAGTTGGGACACAGTGGGAGGATTATCAGGTACTCACACAGAGAGCTGGACATCATACGTTCTGTTTAACTGCACATTATACAGTCTGGCCTTAATCCGAGCACCATTTTATCTACTGGAATACTGTAGTGTACGGATATTGACTAAACAGTATTTCATAAACATGTGGCCAAAAGTATTGGGACACAGACCCCGATGTGGCCAAAGGTATTGGGACACAAAACCCACATGCAGCCAAAAGTATTGGGACTCAAAACCCACATGTGGCCAAAAGTATTGAACACACAACAACCCACATGCGGCCAAAAAGTGTTGGGACACAAAACCCACATGTGTGCCAAAAGTATTGGGGACACACAACCCACATGCGGCCAAAGGTATTGGGACTCAAAACCCACATGTGGCCAAAAGTATTGGGACACAGAACCCACATGCGGCCAAAAGTGGTTGGGACACAGAACCCACATGTGGCCAAAAGTGTTGGGACACAGAACCCACATGCGGTCAAAAGTGTTGGGGACACAGAACCCACATGTGGGCCAAAAGTGTTGGGACACAGAACCCACATGCGGCCAAAAGTGTTTGGGACACAGAACCCACATGTGGGCCAAAAGTGTTGGGACACAGAACCCACATGTGGCCAAAAGTATTGGTACACAGAACCACATGCGGCCAAAAGTGTTTGGGGACACAACCCACATGCGGCCAAAAGTGTTGGGACACAGAACCCACATGTGGCCAAAAGTGTTGGGACACAGAACCCACATGCGGCCAAAAGTGTTGGGACACAGAACCCACATGTGGCCAAAAGTGTTGGGACACAGAACCCACATGTGGCCAAAAGTATTGGGACACAGAACCCACATGCGGCCAAAAGTGTTGGGACACAACCCACATGCGGCCAAAAGTATTGGGGGACAGACTCAGATTCTCAGAGCTCGGGACACATGATCTCGTCCCAGTTCTCTGCACCTGCTACAATTGTTCATTGTGGTACATATGCTTGTTTTCTGCACTGATTGTGTAACTTTTTCTTTAGAGAACCAGCCACTCGTTCTTTCCCTCAATCTTGATCCCTAAGCCCGTGTACGGTTTGTGTAAGCCATGTGTTGTGTTGCATTGTAGGAATGATTCTGACCCTGAAGGATACCGGAGTGCCCGAGTGCGTCCTGTCGGGACCCCCTCAGCTGGTGGGTATTCCACGGTTACTCATGCCCTGTAGTGTGGGTTCACTTTCCCTCTTCATGAAGCTTCTTATGCAGGGGTTTGAGCACAGTGGTCTGTCAGATCATTTCAGCTCTGGGCTTTTTTCATACTGATGAACAGACAAGGAAAGTAACTGATTACATTTACACGCATTATTGTAGTTGTAGTTTTTAAAGTAGTTTTTTATCTGTAGTTTTACTTTTATCTAAGCATGTTTTGTTTTACCAAGTAAAAAAGGTAAATAAATAGCACAAAAACAAAGGGCCCTTCAGTGGTTGTGTTGTTAGAGGATGTTGTGTAGGGGGTCTGCACTGAATGCAGCGTTACACCTCCCTACATTTTCATATTTCCTGTGTCCACGGGTCTGATTTTGTGTTTTATTTAAAAACAATAGAGATATTTTTTGTCCCCTTGTCCTTTTTGCACTGCACAGGAGAGACCAAACTCCTGCTGTTAAAGTAACTAAGTAACTTCTACTCTGAGTACATGTTATATGAGCTACGTGAGTAGATTTTTAGACCGTTAGTTCCATCAGAGTAATGTTGCTCATACTAGAGCACAGTATTTTAGTACTCCCCACCTTTGTTTAACAAATAACACAGGGTGTGTGTGTGTGTGTGTGTGTGTGTTTCCAGGAGAAGTATCTGAATGCTATCCGGGTTTTCTCTGGCCCTCTGGATGATATCAGACTCTGTAAGTCCGATCTGATCCACTGTTAGGCTTAGCTTAGCTCTGATCTGCTGCCTGTAATCTGGGACTGTCTGTTCTCCCCTGCAGCAGTGAGACCCTACACCGAACCCGAGTTCAAAGATGACACCATGACTGTCAGCCAGGTGCCTTTGCTCTGTAAGTCTGTACCTGTCTGCCTGCACTTCATACACCTGTCTGTAGTGCTGGATTTACCTGTCTGTCTCTCTATCTGTCCACCTGTCTGTCTGTCCTGCTGTTTCTTTCTCCCTTCTGATTTGTGTCCTTGTGTGTGTGTGTGTGTGTGTGTGTGTGTGTGTGTGTGTGTGTGTCCCTGTAGCTGAGCACAGAGCGGAGCAGGTGAGGAGGAGGAGCAGCAGCAGCAGCAGCAGCAGCAGTGGGAGAGTGGATCTGTGGCAGATGGAGGAATGTGAGGAGATCCAGAGTGAGAGCAGATCCACACGCTCTCAAAGTCCAGGTACCCAGAAGAGCTCCGGTCTGAGTACTGCGGATTATTCCCTTATTCTGACTCATTAGAAATGACTCTGATTCACTGACTCTGATATTGATTCTGATGTACTGAATCTGATATTGATTCTATGATTCACTGACTCTGCTAATGATTTTGATTCCCTGTCTCTAATGATTCCGATTCCCTGTCTCTCTGATTCACTGATTCTGATTTACTGACTCTGATCTTAATTCTTGGATTCACTGACTCTGTTGATTCTGATTCACTGACTTTGATATTGATTCTGATTCACTGAATCTGTTTTTTTATTCTGACTCACTGACTCTGATATTAATTATCTGATTCACTGACTGATATTGATTCTGATTCACTAACTCTGATATTGATTCTGATATTGATTTTGATTCACTGACTCTGATATTAAATTATGATTTACTGACTCCGATATTGATTCTGATTCAATGACTCTTTTTATTTTATCAGTACACACACTATTTGCTTGAGTTTCTCTTTATTTGCATGACTTATGGAGGGGTTGTGTTTAAAGGTGTGTGTGTGTGTGTGTGTGTGTGTGTGTGTGTGTCTGTGTCAGAAAGCAGAGGGTGGAGCTCGCGGGACCCCTCGCTGGTCGTGGCCTATGTGTGTAAGGTAATCATGAGCTCTTCCTCGGCTCTGTAATTTAAGAGTGTGAGTTTCAGTTGAGCCCCTGAGGCGTCAGTTCCCTCTCTTCCCTCACAGCTGCATCCTAAAAAAGGGAACTTCCTGGTGCAGAAAGCGAAGGAGCTGGGCTTACCTGTGTGAGTCTCTCACCTTTCATTAAGCACCAGTCTCTTTAGGTTAACTAACAATTCTGCCTTTTTTTTTTAACTTTTACTCACTATGGATCAAATGAATGGTTAGCCTTATATGGTCATGTTCCTGTGCTTTCTCACAGAGGGACAGCAGCGATTGGACCCATCATATCAGCACTAAAGGGTGGGAAAAGTGTCACCTATGAAGGCAGAGAGGTAACCAGATCATCTCCCTTCATTTAGCCATCTCATTATATGCATCCATCCGCCCGTCTGTCCGCCCACTCGTCCATTTGTCCGCCCGTCCATCCATCCAACCGCCCACCCGTCCATCCGTCTGCCCGTCCATCCATCCAACCATCCGCCCGCCCGTCCATCCAACTGCCCGTCCATCTAACCGCCCCTCCATCCATCCGCCGCCCGTCCATCCCCCTTGAGCTGTTTATTCTTCCCTCCATTCGTCCGTTAGTTGTTCTCACTCTATGGCTGCTCAGTCCTTTCCCTTTAGTAGGTTGGCCTGCTATTGCTTAGTCAGTTGGTCAGTCGGTCCTCTTCGTCCCCTCAGTCGGTCGGTCTGTTTTTTTCCGGTTGGTTCTCTGATATTGATTCTGATTCCCTGACTCTGATTCTGGAATTGATTTTTTGATTCACCAACTCTGATATTAATTCTGATTCACTGGCTCCGATATGTATTCTTTAATATATTGACTCGGATATTGATTCTCTGATTCACTGGTTCTGATATTTATTCTCTAATATACTGACTCTGATATTAATTCTTTGGTTCACCGACTCCGATATTGATTCTATAATTCACTGGCTCCGATATTGATTCTGATTCACTGATTGCGATATTGATTCTCTGATTCATTGACTCTGATATTGATTCTCTGATTCATTGACTCTGATATTGATTCTGATTCAATGACTTTTATATTGATTCTCTGATTCATTGACTCTGATATTGATTCTGATTGACCGACTGTGATATTGATTCTTTGATTCACCGACTCTGATATTGATTCTCTGATTCATTGGCTCTAATTCTGATTCACTGAGTATGTCCTGTTCCCCTTGGTCGCTTGGTTGTTCGGTTTGGTCGGTCGGACCTGTATAGCCTGGTTGGTCGGTCTTGTCCTCCTGGTCAGTTTCTTTGGACTGTCCTTCCTCGCGCCCGTACATCCAGAGAATCAATATCGGAGGCATTGAATCAGAATCAATATCAGAGTCAGAGAATCAGAGTCAATATCAGAGTCAATGAATCAGAGAATCAATATCAAAGTCAGTGATTCAGAATCAGTCTCTCTCTCTCTCTCTCTCTGATCTGATCTGTCCCACTTCATCTGTCCGTTAGTTCCAACATCTGCTCGTCAAATTTTGTCTGTTGTCACACTGTGCATCTCCTTATCTCACTGTGTCCATCAGTCCCTCTTCCCGTCTATCTGGAGGCCGTTTAGAGCAGCCAGTCTGTCATATCTGAAGGACTGAAGAACCTTATTCGGAGTTCCACTGCTGTATTGCTCTGATCGGAGTGTGTGTGTGTGTTGTAGATCAGACCTGATGAAGTGTGCACCCCGACTGACCCCGGACCCGTGTTCCTGGTGATCGACTGTCCGTCTCAGGAGTTTGTCCAGCCTCTGTGCACCAATCAGACCATCAGCAGGTCAGGTCATCTCATGCCTACTGTTACTACTGCCTTATGACTAAATGAATTGGTTCCATCCTGACGTTTATCATCTGCACCACCCACGGCTTCTTCCTCATAAGGGCTAGGGGGTTTCTCCTTGCCACTGTCACCCTTGGCTCGCTCAGTTTGGGATTTAGATATTGGAAGGTGGTCTGAAACTGTAAAGCGTTGGGAAAAGCGCTATAGAAATAAATCTGGCTTGGCTTGATGAAGATCTCTGAGTAATAGTCGGAGAGAGATGGCTGAAGAGTGTGTGCTTTAGGTACCAGACTGGGGGATCAGGAGATGTCGCCGCCCTGGTGGTACACATGACCCCAGAGTGTGTGCTGAAGACGGAGGAGTATCAGCGCTGGATGGAGAGGTACACAGATTGTTCAGAGCACCGGGCGGTGTCGGACCCTCCAGCTTTAGTCACCGTGTGTGTGTGTGTTTCAGGTTCTCCTCTAGTACGGAGCACCTGATTATGAATGAGCAGGTCTGCACCGTCCATGCCGTCCGCAGTCACAAGATTCAAACGCAGCTGAACCTGATCCAGCCGGACATCTTCCCCGAGCTGCAGCACTACACCAGCACGGTAACTCGCCCGCCTACCGAATTCAACTCAGCCAAAATACTAATACTCATAATAAAAAAAGCACACAACTGCTTACAGTCAGAGAGTATAATCAAAAAGTAGCTGTGACCTGCAGAGGGCGCCAGTTCTGACTTCAGGAGCTCACCTTTGCTTTTGTCCGTCTGTAGGAGTCCCAGGCCGCCCTTCGTGTTCCTAACGTCAGAGCCGAGTGCCTGCTGAAGTACCAGCTCAGACCCAAAGCAGAGTGGCAGAGGTCAGAATCCTGCAGAGGGCAGAGGCCTGCAACACAATCCCAAAAGTGTTAGGACGGGGCTAAATAATGGAGATTTTTTTGAGGTGTCTCAGGAGTAAAGATGATCAGAGTATCTCCAGTTTATCAACAGATGTTTAAAGCAATTCTCAAAGAAAGACTGGAAGGGATTTCCAGATTTCTCCCTGTACAGGGCATAATATCGTTACATGATTCCGAATCGGGAGGAATTTCGGTGCGTAAAGGGTAAGAGGAGGGGTGAGCTCCGCTCCCTCAGACGGCACTGCATCAAGAACCGTCCTTCATCAATAGCTGATAGAACCACATGGGCAAGGGATTCCTTTATCAAGCTCTAAAATACAGAGTTACATTCACAAATGCCACTTAAAATGTTACTGTGCTAAAAAGAAGCCTTATGTCCAGAAGGGGCGTCGGCTTCTCTGGGATGGACCATGTTTTGCTGTGTGTTTTTCAGAGACGCCGTCCCTCCCTACGACAGAGAGGAGTTCATTAAGGAGGCGGCGCAGGTGCCGAACTTCCTGCGGGAGGTGGAGGAGTGTAAACACTTCCAGGCGACAGACTCGGAGGTTCTGTCAGGTGAGAGCGCCCCCTAATGGATGACCTGGAGGGGAGAGAGCTTTGTCATTAATTAGAACGAGAGTCGAATTGGCAGCACTTGTCCATTTGAGGGAAAGTACAACAGCACTCTCTCTGTGCGTCGTAGAGACTGACGATGTCTGTTATGCGTTTCTTGAACACCAGAGGGCGTCACGCCCGATTTTTTACTTTGGCAGGCTAAATATTCTTTTTGAGGATATTTTGTCACATTTTGTAGTACGCCATTTCTGAGCGTATCAAGGATATCGCCAGGGCTTAAAGAACGTTTCATTATAAGTGCAGCGCATTGCGAAGAAAATAAATCACTTTGCTGAGAACGGGATAATATCAGAACAGTAGTTTTTAAGGATCTGACGTTACTGAGGCGTTTTCGTGATAAGTATCGGGAAAAATGCTTTAAATATTGTGATATCGTGTTTTTTCCGGAAAGCCCAACCCTGAAAGGAACCGACACGTTATGGTAAAAGTTCGGAATTCAAACGCCTCTTCACTCTGATTCTAATTCACTGACTTTGGTATTGATTCTTTGAGTTACTGACTTTTTTGATTCTGATTCATTGACTGATTTTGATTCTTTGAATCACTGATTCTGATTCACTGACTCTGATTTTGATTCTTTGATTCACCAACCCTGATATTGATACTGATTCACCGACTCTGATATTGATTTTGTTTCCCTGATTCTGATTCACTGACTCTGATTTTGATTCCGAGTCACTGACCTTGATTTTGATGCCCCTGACTCTGACACTGATTTTGACTCTGATATTTATTCTGATTCCCTGACCCTGATTCTGATTCACCGACTCTGATATTGATTTTGTTTCCCTGATTCTGATTCACTGACTCTGATATTGATTCTCTGAATTACTGACCGTTATTCTGATTCACTGACTCAAATTTTGATTCTCTGAGTCATTTTTTTGGCCCTCAAATAACATTCCGACTTCGGACGTAGGTGCTATAAATAATCCAGTCCAGTCGGTGGCAGTAACGCACCAATACGTTATGCCAACCACCATAACACCCAGAGGAAGCAGGAGAAATGGGGTGGTGCGGTCATGAGCTAATTATATATTATTATTCTAATATTATAAATAAAATCTCAGCAGTAAGCAGTAAATCTAAGCATTTTTTTAACACCAGAGGGCGTCATAGATCTTCAGACTGGAAGCTTAAGCTAATGAATTTGAGGTGGAGGATGTTTAGAGATGTTTAGTCGGTGCCTCCTCCTCTCATTTTGTGAAACGTTTTGTGACAGGAGCTCATTTTGTTGCTGCAGCCTTAGTTAAAACTTCTTGAATTTATTTTAACTGCCGCGGACTAAGGATTCTTCTTATACCAGGACCGTACTCGGGGCAGCAGTTGATTGTAGGGCACGTGCACCCGTGCAGAGACCCCCTGTAGCCTGTCTGCAGATTGGGGAGGCACCGTAGTAGCCGGAGGTGACCTAGTTGGGCGGCGGCACTAAGACCGGAATGTAATATTGTTAATAGCATTTTTAATAATGATTATATAAATCTTATGCATGAAAAGGCCTGATTTTGAGATGTTATTCCTCAGAAATAGATGTTTTCATGGAGCATTTTCAAGGGAACCTTTAAAAGCTTATTGAAGGAAATTCCAGTTGTTCTGCATTGTGTCTGTTTCAGGAATAATGATAATAATGAAATGGTATGAAAGTGGAATCGTGACTGGAATCGTTAGCAGTGTATCGTTACACCCCAGTAATTAAAGAAGTGCACTGGTGCGGTTACAGGGAGGGTGGAGCGTTACCCCGAGGTGGTGTTTTTGGGAACAGGCTCGGCTCTACCCATGAAGATCCGGAACGTCAGCGGCACCCTGGTGAACATCAGGTGACAAAGAAAGCTTTAGGACCATTGTGCATTTGCTTTGTGAGTGTGTGTTAATGTGTGTGTGTGTATGCTTGTGTTGTAGCTCCTCCCAGTCTCTGCTGCTGGACTGCGGGGAGGGAACGTTCAGCCAGATGTGCCGTCACTACGGCAACGGCGTGGACGAGATGCTGACGAAGCTGTCCACTGTGTTCGTGTCTCACCTGCATGCCGATCATCACACGGTGAGAGCCGCTCGGTTTAGGGATCCTCCAAAAGTATTGGGACACAAACCCACACGTGGCCAAATGTACTGGGACACAGACTCACACGTGGCCAAAAGTATTGGGACACAAACCAACATGTGGCCAAAAGTATTGGGACACAAAGCAACATGTGGCCAAAAGTATTGGGACACAAACCAACATGTGGCCAAAAGTATTAGGACACAAACCAACATATAGCCAAAGGTATTGGGACACAAACCAACATGTGACCAAAAGTATTAGGACACAAACCAACATGCGGCCAAAAGTATTGGGACACAAACCAACATGTGGCCAAAAGTATTAGGACACAAACCAACATGTGGCCAAAAGTATTGGGACACAAACCAACACGTGGCCAAAAGTATTGGGACACAAACCAACATGTGGCCAAAAGTATTGGGACACAAACCAACATGTGGCCAAAAGTATTGGGACACAAACCAACATGTGGCCAAAGTATTGGGACACAAACCAACATGTGGCCAAAAAGTATTTGGGACACAACCAACATGTGGCCAAAAGTATTGGGACACAAACCACACATGTGGCCCAAAAGTATTGGGACAACAGAACCAACATGTGGCCAAAAAGTATTGGGACACAGAACTAACCCACATTGCTTGGGATTTGTAAGGACTGTATCAATTGTAAGTCGCTCTGGTAAGGGCGTCTGCTAAATGCTGTAAATGTAAAGTATTGGGACACAGACTCGCACGTGGCCAGAAGTACAAACCAACATGTCGTAAAAAATATTGGGACAGAAAGTGACATTGAGGCCAGATGTTTTTGGGATACAAAAACTCGCATGTGGTCCAAAAATAGTGGGACGCAAAATCCACACTCTGTCTCTTAGCACTTTTGAACGTTCTGTTTGGCTCCCTTCAGGACTGCAGGCGGTAACTCATGAATGACTGTTTTTTCTCTCTCTTTCGTTAGGGCTTGATAACCTGTTGCTGCAGAGAGAGCGGGCTCTGGTGAGTGTTTAATGCCTACTACCTACATAAGGCCTTCACTAGATCACTAGATTCCCTTAGGCATTCATCATCACATGAGGATGATTCGAGAATATGCGAATGAAAAAGTCCTCTCTTTGGCAGAGGACCGTGGGGTAAATCCTTCACCCCCGTGTATCTGGTGGCTCCGCTCAGATCATGAAGTGGGCTCAATCAGTTACCACGACCACTGCCAGGAGATCCTCATCCACATTAAGTAAGAGCCACACGCCCTACACTGCACTTTCCTACAATATACCATACACCGCGGAACCCATGGCTTAGGGAACCTTCAGTAGCCCCAGAGTCAGAGGGACGGTTTGATCCCACACCTGAACTTCTGTGTGTGTGGTGTGTGTGTGTGTGTGTGTGTGTGTGTGTGTGTGTGTGTGTGTGTGTGTGTGTGGTTCAGCTTCATCCCGGCTAAGTATCTGAGTGACGGAGCTGAAGTTCCCAAATTCAAAACCAAATCCTTTATTCAGGCGGTGCTGAAGAAGAACGACCTGACAAAGGTACAGCTCGTACTCACTGCAAGAACTCCATCGATCACATTCAAATCAGTGTGTGTGTCTCAGGCGCGTGTGTGTGTGTGTGTGTGTGTGTGTGTGTGTGTGTTCCAGTTCCAGACGTGCTTGGTGAGGCACTGTAAGAACGCTTACGCCTGCAGTTTAACTCATCAGTCCGGCTGGCAGCTCGTCTTCTCCGGGGACACCATGCCCTGTGACGCCCTGGCACACATGGGTAAGGGAGAGAGAGACACACACACATTGTAAACTACACAATACGATGTGTTACCGTGGAGTGAAGTGTGTGTGTTCTTTATTAGAAAGTTCCAGATATAGGGTTTAGGGTTTCTTGGAGGGTTACAGATGTTTTTAGTTGTAGTAAAATGTTCTAGGTCTCTCTGGTTTCTTAGAAGGTTCCAGAGCTCTTTAGTTCGATGAGAACGTTCTAGATCGCTGTAGTTTCTTAGATGGTTGCTGTAGATTTGTAGAAGGTTCCAGGACAGTGTAGTTTTTTAGAATATTTCAGATTTCTGAAGATACTTGGAAGGTTCCAGCTTGCTTTAGTTCATTTGGAAGGTTCCAGGTCACTGTTTTTTTTTAAAGGGTTCTGGGTATCTTTAATTCTATTAAAAGGTTCCAGAGTGCTTTAGTTTTGTTAGAAGGCTCTAGATTTGTCTTTTTAGAAGTTTTAAAGTATCTTTTTAAAGGTAAAAATGCGACGTTTCTTTATTAGAAAGTTCCAGATATCTATAGTTTTTTGGAGGGTTACAGATGTTTTTAGTTGTAGTAGAATGTTCTGGGTCTCCCTGGTTTCTTAGAAGGTTCCAGATCTCTTTAGGTCAATGAGAACATTCTAGATCGCTGTAGTTTCTTAGATGGTTGCTGTAGATTTGTAGAAGATTCCAGATCAGTGTAGTTTCTTAGAATGTTCCCGGATTTCTGAAGATACTTGGAAGATTCCAGCTTGCTTTAGTTCATTTGGAAGGTTCCAGGTCACTGTTTTTTAAGGGTTCTGGGTATCTTTAATTCTATTAAAAGGTTCCAGAGCACTTTAGTTTCGTTAGAAGGTTCTAGATCTGTATGTTTTTAGATGTTTCTAAATATCTTTAATTCTGTGAGAAGATTTCAGATTTCTGTTTTTTTTAAAGGTTCCAGATCTGTTTAGTTTTGTTAGAAGGTTCTAGATCTTTTTTTTAACGTGCGCGTGTGTGTGTGTGTGTGTGTGTGTGTGTGTGTGTGTGTTTTAAAGGTAGAAATGCGACGTTGTTGATCCATGAAGCCACGCTGGAGGACGGCATGGAGGAGGAGGCCATGGAGAAAAGACACAGGTACTCACACACCATTATTGATTTTTTTTAAAGGTTCTGGAGTGCTTTAGTTATGCTGGTTCTCGTGTGTGTGTGTGTGTGTGTGTGTGTGTGTGTGTGCAGCACCACGTCTCAGGCCATCGGTATCGGGATGACCATGAATGCTGAGTTCATCATGCTGAACCATTTCAGCCAGAGATACGCCAAGATCCCTCTGTTCAGTTCGGACTTTACCAAGCGCGTCGGCATCTCCTTCGACCACATGAGGGTGAGAGAGAGCGACCCCACCCAAACTTGAGATCTCCACCCAGAGCTCTATATCACTGTTGTGGTCACACATCAGTAATAACAGTTTTATTAAGTGTCGCTTAAAAAAATCAATAACAAAAGCTTGGCTTGTGGTTTTCAGTGTAAAGCTTCAGCCAAGCATTTTTTATTTTGGTCCATTACTAATTAGAGGTTTGGATCTGCATGTTTTTAGAAGTTTCCAGATCTCTTTATCTTGATGAGAAGGTTCCAGATTGCTTTAGTTTCAGTTTAGAATGTTTTCCAGATCTGTTTTTATTTAGAACGCTCTAGATATTCTGTGGTTTCTTAGGAGGGTTACAGATTGTCTTTAGTTCAATAGAATAGATAGATCTCTGTGGTTTGATTAGAGCAGATGGTTGTTTGCTGGTAGATTTGGGGAAGGTTCCAGATTATTTTATTTTTAAGAAACCTCCAGATCAGTGTTGTTGTATTATAATGTTCCAGATTTCTGAAGATACTTGGAAGGTTTCCTGCTTGCTTTAGTTCTGTTAGAAGATTCCAGGTTTCTTCTTTAGTTCTTGGTAGAAGGTTTTCTAGTTAAGGTTCTCATTAATCCTACTAGAAGGTTCCATCTGTGGTGGTTTCTTGGATATGTTCTAGTTGTCTGTAGTTTAATAGAAGGTTCCAGGTCTCTTGTTCAAATAGGAAGTTTTGTAGACACAGTGTGTTCTTAGAAGTTTCAGATGTCTGTAATTTGATTAGAAGGTTCAGGATCTATGTGGTTTTCTTAGAAGGTTTTAAATCTCTATCGTTTTGTGCTTGAAGGTTTCTAGATCTGTGTGGTTTCTTAGAAGGTTCTGGATATCTTTAAGTTTTCCGTTTTGCAGGTTTCTAGATTTCATGTGGGCTTCTAGCAGGTCTGGCTCTCTTCTGTTTTTGATGGTTTTAGATCCATGTGGGTTTTTTGAGAACGTTTCTGGATCTCTAGTAGTGTTGCAAGGTGCGAGCTCAATGTAGTATATTAGCAGGTTTGTGGAATCTCTTTAGTTCTGTTTGAAGGTTCAGGATCTACGTGGTTTCTTAGAAGGTTCTGGATCGTTTTTCTGTTTTGTTTGAGTGTTCTAGATCTTTCTGGATTGCTTTAGTTCTGTTTGAAGGTTCTAGATCCGTGTGGGGTACTTGAAGGTTCTGGTTTGGCTTTCGTTTGTTTGAGTGGTCTAGATCTACTGTAGTTTTTTAGAAGCTCCTGGATCTCTTTAGTTCTGTTTGCAGGTTTAGATCTACGTGGTGTCTTTAGAAGTTCTGGTTCTCTTTAGTTTCTGTTTGTGTTCTAGATCTATGTGGTCTCTTAGAAGGTTCCAGATATCTCTTAAGACACTTTCCGTAATACCTTTGTATTTGTAGAACGTTATATGATGGTTTAGCGATGAATGAAGTGCATAAGGACTCGGAATGTCCGCTGGTTGTGTGATTGTAATGTTGTTGATGAATGATTTTTGACTCTGGTTGTTCCTTTGCTTTTTGTTCGGTACAGATCCGGTTTGGAGATTTCTCGGATCCTTCCTCGTCTGCTGGCGCCCTCTGAAGGCGCTGTTTTGCCGAGGATATCGAGAAATGGGTGGAGAGGAGAGAGAGAGAGCCTGAGGGGCGGGATAGGGGTGGATTGGGGGTGGAGTCTAACCATGATGGAGGCGGGACCAAGCCAGCGGAGGGAAGAACCCCTCATCCGGTCTGCAAAACGCCTCAAGTCCACCTGAGCGGCGGAGAGCGAATGGTGAATACACTTTAATGAGTGGGATAGTAAGAGAATCTAAGAGGGATTCGAGTTGAAGCTCGCAGGGGAGAACCTGCAAAGTTTAGGCAGACGGCTGCTGGAATGGAGCCGAAGAGGCGCACGAATCGGAGGGCTTTCATCCCCCTCTTGGGTTTTGACTAGAGGCGGTGATTTTTTGTTTTTTTTCCTGTGTATGTTTATTGAGTTTCATTTTAGATCACCTGTATGTCTGTTGTAATTAATAAATATTGAGGAGGTAGGACGTGTGTGACCAACACTACAGTTTGCCTCTCACTTATTCTGTCCTTCTTTTCACATGTTTTGTCATTTATTTATTTTATAACTGCTGCCTTACTCTCTCAGAACCAAGACATGGTCAACATTCAGTAATGCAGTAATCCTGATATTGAATCCCCCTCTGAAAAACACCATCACTGCATTTTAGAGCAGTTTTTTCTTCTTTGGAACTGGAACTCCACTCCTTAGTTAAAATACTTGTGCTAACCTTTAGAAGTGTTTATATTGGTGTGTAGTCTTCCTCTTATAGAATGGATCGCTCCAGGGCCATGGATAGACCTCCAGTGTCTGATGAGTGAAAACAGCACAGGTGCTTTTGTTAGCAGAATGCATTATGCTAAATACTAAAACGTTTTAGATCGTGGGTCACAATCCTGAAGCACCAAGTCACAGACGTTGAGAGATGCACGTCTGTTGATGCCATTTTTGACACGTGCACCCTTGTGCCAGTTTCAGTGGGTCAAGTTTAAACAGTTCCAGGTCACTGTAGCTCTGTAGAAGCTTCCAGATCTCTGTGGTTTGGTGAGAAGGTCCCAGTTACTGTAGCTTCTTGGGACTTTCTAGATATCTTTAGATTATTTATTTTTTTAGATGCTTCCAGATCTGTGTGGTTTCTTAATGGTTCCAGGTTGCTGTAGTTTCTTTAGAAGGTTCCAGATGTCTTTGTTTGATTTTAAGGTTAAAGATCTCTGTAGTTTCTTAGAAGGTTCCAGATGTATTTAGTTTGATTAAGGTTCTAGAGCTCTGTAGTTTCAGGAGTTACATGGTTGTGGTGAATGAAGATATGCAGGGAGTTGGGGTGAGAGTAGAGGACGTGGAGGACAGGGTGAGGTGGAAACTTTTAACTCGCTGTGGCGACCCCTGATAAAGGGAGAAGCCGAAAGAAGAAGAAGAAGAAGCTCTGTAGTTTCTTAGAAGGTTCTGGCTCTCTTAGTTCTTTTATAAGAATCTAGACCTATTTATTTTCGTAGAAGGTTCCAGATGTGTTTAATTTGATTATAAGGTTCTAGATGTCTATAGTTGCTAAGAAGGTTCTGGATCTTTTTAGTTCTGTTAGAAATTTCTGGATCTCTGTAGTTTCTTAGAAGGTTCCGGCTCTCTTAGTTTTGTCAGAAGGTTCCAGACCTTTTTAGTTTCTTAAAAGGTTCCAGATGTGTTTAATTTGATTGTAAGGTTCTAGATCTCTGTAGTTTCTAAGAAGGTTCCAGATGTGTTTAATTTGATTATAAGGTTCTGGATCTCTTTAGTTCTGTTAGAGAGTTCTAGATCTCTGTAGCTTCTTAGAAGGTTCCAGATGTCTTTAATTTGATTATAAGGTTCTGGATCTCTTTAGTTCTGTTAGAAAGTTCTAGATCTCTGTAACTTCTTAGAAGGTTCCAGATGTCTTTAATTTGTTTATAAGGCTCTAGATCACTGTGGTTTCTTGGAAAGCTACAGATCAGTGCAGGTCCTTGGAATGTTTCAGATCTCTTTAGTTCTGTTAAAGGGTTCCAGATCTCTGGAGTTGTTAGAATGATTCGGAGTTCTTGAGTCATTTTTGGCACGTGTGGTGCTTCGTTAGGTGCCTGAGGAGAATCGCCAAAAATAAAAAAAGGTAATTAAACATATATAAAAGTACAGTGTGGATTTTCTGGGAGTCTGGAACGGATTCATTTCGGATAAAATGATCTCAGTACACGTTCTTGGCACTGGATGTGCCTTCTGGAAGGAATTGACGAGAACCAAGGTACCGCTGTATAGAATTTGAAATCATACATGACTTCAGCCATCAGAGGGCGCTGTTAGAAAGCTTATCATAGGTCTCGTGCTGCTTTATCGTGATCTACAGTACCTTAAACAGATCTCTTGAAATGATGACATCTTTTTGTCTTGCAAAATCATTTTCCGGCTTTATTCAAATATATTACCTCACAACAGTCGAGTAATGAGGAAAAAAATCTAGAATAAGAGGCGTTCACTGGTCTTTTGGTGGCTTGGCTGATCATCGTAAGCTAAGCACGTCGGATATTTTACTAATGACATTGAAATAGTTGATCAGAGTTTGTTTAAATCTAGTTTTCACTTTGATGTTGAGGGTTATGATGTGTGCATACAGCTGGAAATTTATTATTATTATTATTATTATTATTATTATTATTATTATTATTAGGTTTTAATGTGGCAAAAAGTAAGAAATCTGACAAGGAACGACGATCTGAAACGATGACTTGTGTCCAAATCAATGAAACATCGTTGTCGTTTCTCATAAAACATGTTCGAGAAACAAAAACAGCGTTCCGCGACGAATTATTTTTATCGTATTCAGTTAAAACTTTGGTTTTATATGAATACAATCTTCTACCTGCAGCACAGAAACAACGAGAGCGATATATCAGGAACACTGTGCTCGCTGTTTGATAGTTGACCCACAGGGGGCGCTGTGTGCACAGGAAAGCGTGAAGCTTCCAGACGGTCTTTACAGACGGAACATAGCTATTTAACTTAGCCAGACGGGTCGTTTCTTGTATGCTTTTTGGAATGTATGCTTTATTCGGTTTGGAAACGCACTGAGCTCAGTAAAGCTCTTAAATAAACTTGCAAAGCAAATCGTAACGAATTAACTTGATTACAAGTTCTTTCTTTAAGGAACCTATTTATATAACCTATTTTTAAGGAACCTATTTATGAAGTGCCATTTCTGTCTCCAGGACATTACACCTATAACAATTTATACAATTAATGGTAACGCACAGTTTTTGGATTTGGGATATTTAAAGGTATTGTATAGATGTTGTCACACACAGTGATACAAAGAGGTCTTTGACAAACGGGGCATGATAACGGGGTCTGATTTTCAATTTCAGACAGCACTTAGTTATTTGTATTACTAATTATTAAAGTCATTTTAAGTGAAGAAGACTAACGTTTTTTGTTTAAAAACTTGTACAAGAAAGGTGCAGTGTTTTGCATTGTTTACACTTCAGAAATAAAAAGGAATGCCTTTTATTAAATGCAAAATCGATAATTGTGAGAAAACCAATTTATGAACTTAGTATGATGAATCGAATCATATTATCAGCAGAGAGAACCCCCAATAGACAGTATTAGGAACAAGACAGAAGATCAGCCAGATGAACCAGAGACTCAGTGAGTGAATGAACCACTTTAAATAGTTATAGTAGGGCAAAAAAGTATTTAGCCAGCCACTGATTCTGCAAGTTCTCCGACTTAGAAAGATGAGAGAGGTCTGTAATTTTCATCATAGGTACACTTCAACTATGAGAGACAAAATGAGAAAAAAAAATCCAGGAAATCACATTGTAGGACTTTTAAAGAATTTAATTGTAAATCATGGTGGAAAATAAGTTATTTGGTCCCACACAAGGCAAGCAAGATTTTGGCTCTCACAGACCTGTAAACTTCTTCTTTAAGAAGCTCTTTCTGGCTCCTCCACTCGTTTACCTGTATTAATGGCTCCTGTTTGGAACTCGTTATCTGTATAAAAGACACCTGTCCACAGCCTCAAACAGTCAGACTCTCCAAACTCAACCATGGGTCAAGACCAAAGAGCTGTTGAAGGACACCAGGAAGAAAAATTGTAGACCTGCACCAGGCCTGGGAAGAGTGAATCTACAATAGGCAAGCAGGTTGGTGTGAATAAATCAACTGTGTCAGCAATTGTAAGAAAATGGAAGACATACAAGACCACTGATAATCTCCCTCGATCTGGGGATCCATGCAAGATCTCATCCCGTGGGGGTCAAAATGATCATGAGAACATTGAGCAAAAAATCCCAGAACTACACGGAGGGACCTGATGAATTGACCTGCAGAGAGCTGGGAACCAAAAGTAACAAAGCTACTATCAGTAATACACTACACCTGAGAGGGACTCAGATCCTGCAGTGGTCTGGGTCTTCCAGCATGACAATGATCCCAAACACAAACCGCTCGGCAACGAAGGAGTGGCTCCGTAAAAAGCATTTCAAGGTCCCTGGAGTGGCCTAGCCAGTCTCCAGACCTCAAAACCCATAGAAAATTTGTGGAGGGTGAGTGAAATGAAAGTCCATGTTGCCCCAAAAACATCACTGCTCTAGAGGAGATCTGCAATGGAGGAATGGGCCAAAATACCAGCTACAGTGGTGTGCCAACCTGGTGAAGACTACAGGAAACGTTTGACCTCTGTCATTTAGCCAACAAAGTTATGTTACAAAGTATTATTGAGTTTTGAAACAAATTTATTGACCAAATACTTATTTTCCATCATAATCACAATTTTAAATTCTTTAAAATCCTACAATGTGATTTCCTGGATTTGTTTTTACTCATTTTGTCTCTCATAGTTGAAGTGTAGCTATGATGAAAATTACAGAACTCTCTTCATCTTTCTAAGTAGGAGAACTTGCAAATCAGTGGCTGACTAAATACTTTTTTTTGCCCCACTGTATAGGTTAGAGAGAATATACAGTGGTGGTGTTTGAAAGTTTGTGAACTCTTTTAGAATTTTCTATATTTCTGCATAAATATGACCCTAAAACATCATCAGATGTCAGCTTGTCATAAAGAGAACCCAGTTAAACAAATGAAGACCAAAATATTATACTTGGTCCATTCTTTACTGAGGAAAATGATCCAATATTACATAATTAGTGAGTGGCAAAAGTATGTGAGCCTTTGCTTTCAGTATCTGGTGTGACCCACCTGTGCAGCAATAACTGCAGTCTAAACGTTTTTCCTGTTAACTGTTGATCAGTCCCCTGCACACCGGCTTGGAGGAATTTTAGCCCAGTCCTTCGTACAGAACAGCTTTCAGCTCTGGGATGTTGGTGGGTTTCCTCACATTAGCTGCTCGCTTCAGGTCCTTCCACAACATTTCCATTGGATTAAGGTTAGGACTTTGACTTGGCCATTCCAAAACATGAACTTTATTCTTCTTAACCATTCTTTGAGTAGAACGGCTTGTGTGTGCTTAGGGTCGTTCCGTCTTGCTGCAATGACCCCACCTTCTCTTGAGATTCCAGTTCATGGACAGATGTCCTGACATTTTTCCTTTAGAATTCTCTGATATCATTCAGAATTAATTGTTCCATCAATGATGCCAAGCCATCCTGCCCAGATGCAAACAGGCCCAAACCATGATTACTACCACCACCATGTTTCCACAGATGGGATACAGGTTCTTAAGCTGGAATGCAGTTTTTTTCCTTTCTCCAAACATAATGAGTTTCTTTTTAAACCAAAAAATCTTCTATCTTGGTCTCATCAATCCACAAAACATTCTTCCAATAACCTTCTGGCTCGTCCACGTGAATCTTAAGCAAACTGCAGATGAGCAGGCAATGTTCTTTTTGGAGAGCAGTGGCTTTTCTCCTTGTAACCCTGCCATGCACACCATTGTTATTCAGTGTTCTTCTGATGGAGCTAATAGTTCTTCTGAACTATTACACGCCTTGCTCTTGGAGTGATCTTTGTTGGTGACCCTTATGAGGAGGGTAAACAATGGTCTTGAATTTCCTTTCCTCCATTTGTTCACAATCTGTTCTGACTGTGGATTGGTGGAGTCCAAAAACTCTTTAGAGATTTTCTTTAGAGATGGTTTTTGTTTGTAACCTTTTCCCAGCCTGATGACATCAACAACTCTTTTTCTGAGGTCCTCAGAAATCTCCTTTGTTCGTCCCATGATACACTTCCACAAACAAGTGTTGTGAAGAGCAGACTTTGATAGATCCCTGTTCTTTAAATAAAACAGGGTGCCCACTCACACCTGATTGGCATCCCATTGATTGAAACACCTGCCTCTAATTGCACTAATTTTTGAGTTGACCAGCTGGTCAAGCTGAAGAAGCAAATAATACATAAGCAATTAACATAGAAATCAGTTCTAATTATTAAGCAAAATATGGTTATTAGAGTTCAGTACAGTAGTAGCTGTACTCTGCTTTAAATCCTTCTGTAAGAGTTGCAGGTGTGTAATGGAAATGGGGTATGTGTGTGTGTGTGTGTGTTTGCTACGTTTCATAAACCAGCTCATAGTCAGACACGTGTTTAACTATCTGTATCAAGTCCTACTTCACTTAAGAACTGTAATCCAGTACTCGTCATTAGAAAATGTTGTGTATCTCCTACTTTGTCTAGTGTGTTGTGTGTGTGTGTGTGTGTGTGTGTGTGTGTGTATGTGTTACATGGGTCCGTTGTACAGTAGTTATTACTGAATGTGGGTTAAGCTCCTTCAGGGATCCAGGCTAAAATTGGGTTTTAATGAAACAGGGCTTCGTCCTATCCTCTGCACATGCACCTGATACTCTCGGACCGACTGCACCTCTTTTCTCACCACACTTCGGTCATTTTGGTTTATGATGATACACACCTGTGTGTGTCACCTGTGGTGTTCTTTAGTCAATGTCTTTGTGTCTTTATGGGTCTTCAAAGGACAACTACAATAGAATCCCAAGCATGAATGATTCAGAATCATGGAGAGGGTCATTTGAGTTATTTTAGATAAATGATTCATTGTGGCTCAAATGAGTCACAAACAACCTTTTCCATTTTAAGATGTTTAAAAATTATCCTAAATGTCTTTGAAAAAATTAAATGTTAGAGAACTGAACCTCGGCAAATCTCTAACTAGGACTGGATGAACGTGAAAATGTAATTGATTCATGACACCAGAGAATAGTAACAGAAACATTCACTCATTGAAACACTGATCCAGAGAGAAGTGACTTAGTCATGATCAAATGATTCACTGATTCAAAAAGTGACAGGGGAACGAGAGAGGAGCAAATCTCAGTCAGGACCAAATGACTCATTGATGTGAATCTAAATCATGACCAAATGATTCACTGATTCATACAGTGACCTGCTAAATGAGAGAGAAGTATATCTCAGTCATCACAAAATGATTCACTCATGACGGAATGATTCATGGAATGAGAGAGAAGTGAATCTTGACCAAATGATTTACTTATTCAAGCACCAGTTTGCTGATGGGGAGAGAAGCGAATCTTTCATGATCAACTCACTCACTGAATCAAATGCTACTGAACAAAAACAGGAGTGGATCTGTTAATATTATTGTTTTTTTTTGGCTTGTTTTAAAGCCCATATTGTCTTGGCCAGGGAGTTGGGGGCTCAGGTGGTTGGCCCTGCAGAACACAGGATACAGATGGAAGTGTGCCCTGGACGGGATGCCAGTCCACCACAGGGCTGGGCAGGGGTCGCTGTTGTAGCACCAGCATGTGACGAACGTGATGAAAGGCACCAGTTGGGACTTGAACCAGGGTGATTTACATGTTACATTGAACTACACGAGTCTGAATAACATTCATCACGTATTGCTTTCTCAGCATGCTGCTTGCTGCCTTGCGGCTCTGCTTGACCAGGGTTCGAGTAATTTCTTTGTTTTCTTGCCCTGCAGTAACACGCTGTCTCTCTCTCGCTCTCTCCGGGTGTCTCTCGGCCCTGTGTTTGGCGGTGCTGTTGTTAATATGAATGGACTGAGTTGTATGAGGTGCCACTGATTGCTCTGGAGATCTTCGGCTCCCCGGGACATGCTGGTAATTACCGGTAGACTCAACTGTCAGTCAAACGTCCAGCCACGTCTAAGTCGGAGTATCCTGCAGCCAGCGTTAAAATCTAGTGGACGTGAAGCTGCAGATGAAACCACCGTACAAAGAGGGAGTGAGGCAGGGGCGAGAGGGGCGAAGGAGATAGATGGACGGAGTGTAAAATCTAGAGTGGATGCACCCGAGACACCTTTAATAAGTTGGTAAAAGTTACGCAACCAGGAGAAGAGAACTATTAGGACCTTTTAAGCCATCGTAGGAGGCATAAGGATTTCTGTGCACTGAAAGTTTCTTTAAAATAAGAGGAAGCACTAACTTTGTGAGTTAACGTTTAGCTGCAGACGCTATTAAGGATGATTAACACATTTAGCGTAACTGGGCTGTGCCTGGTCGACCCATTATTTAAACCGGCCAAGAACCAGCATGAGTGCGGTTTCTTTATATGAGGTGCTGCAGGTAACAGTTAAGGTTGTTTGTGTGCACGCCTGTGAAAGATAAACGCACAAAAAGAGGTAATAATAATTATTATCTGATTAATCCAGTGATGATGCTCTGACGAGTGCAGATATTAGTTTGGGTAAGAGAGCTTTAGCCTGTCGCATTAGAGTTCATTTCGGACAGCGCTATCAGCCTAAATTCTTGCTTCTTTGTTTTACCAAAACTGTGCATCCTAAAGGATTATTTGGCCAGCCATTACAGGGATGGACATCATGGATGATGTGCAGTTTGTTGTTAAGTATTGAGCAGGTTTTGACACTCAGATGTGTCTTGGAGAGAGGGATGCATTTACTATGTGCCTTCGCCATCTGCCGTCACCACCAGGGGGCGGCAGAGGTACTCTGTCTGGAAAACACCTTGAACTACATTACCCAGAAGCCCTGGCGTGGTCGCACGGCATTAACAGGTTTAGTATGAGCGGGCTGCACCTGTTTGATCAGTTATTTAAACTAGCCAAGAGTGTGGTTTCTTTATATGAGATGCTGCCGGTAACCAGTACGATTGTGTGGCTTACAGATCAGGTAATTATATAATAATAATAATAATAATAATAATAATAATAATAATTTCCTGATCAATACAGTGGTGACTGGAGGCACTCAGATGTGTCTTGGAGAGACGGATGCATTTGATACATTCGCAGTCACCACCAGGGGGTGGCAGAGGCTCTCGGAACTGTCTAGGAATCAGCACCATGAACTACGCTGCCAAGAAGCCCGGGCATGGTCGCATGGCATTAATATGTTTACCATAAAGTGGCTGTACCTGGTTGACCTGCCAAGAGCCAGCATGAGTGCAGGTTCTTTATATAAGATACTGCCGGTAAATGGTATGATTGTGTGTGTGTGCATCTGTGAAAGAAAAACACATGAAAAGGGAAGTTAGGAAGAGTGAGAATATCTCAGAGAAACAAAATAAACAAATGGAGATGAAGTTTAACAAGGTGAAAGGAAAGTTGAGTAAAACATCTCTGCGCACAAAGTAGAGTGGATTAAGAACGCTGGATAGACAGAGCTTATAAGAAGAAAGATGCTCTGGAAGCAGAGATATTGGAAATAAAGAGAATTCAACAGCAGCTTGTTGAAAGAAAGCAGGAAACAAAAGTAATTTGAGTTTGGCAGATCAAAGACGATCTCAGCCTTAGTTTGTTGAACCTCTTTATATCCTCCGTTTTCGAACAGGTGTGTTGTTGTTTGTGGAATCCATTTTGAGTTCCTTGTTTTTGACAGACCCCATTTTGGGTTCGGTTCTGTGTTTAAATTTCCCGCTTTTTTCCTTTCTGTGTGTTGTCCTTCTCTCATCTGACATTCCTTTTTATTTCTGAAGAATAAGTCAAGTCAAGTCGAGTCAGATTTATTTCTATAGCGCTTTTTACAATGGAGCATTGTCTCAAAGCAGCTTTACAAGTTTAGATTATCACCTAATATCTACGTCCAATCCCAAATTGAGCAAGCCTAGGGAGACAGTGGCAAGAAAAAAGTGTTATGAGGAAGAAACCTTGGGAGGACCAAGCCTCAAAAAGGGACCCAACCTCCTTGGGCGGCGTAGATGATAAATCTAAGAATGAATAACAATACAAAATAACGAGTACTTACTACACATTACAACATTTTATGTGTATGCGCCCTCTGGTGTTCATAAATGCAATTGCACCAAATGGCGTAATAATCAGAACGCGTGTGCACATTATCATAGTTTTGCATGGCGGCGCATTGTTATGCCTTAATTGTTACATTTGTAAGATTACAAACATATTTAGTAGAATTGCATAATTCAAATGATTTTTTTGTAAGTCTATATACTGAATTTTCCTGTTGTTTGATATCTTGGAACCAAGTAAACTGTCAAACTAGTAATGTGGTCCCCAAGAAGCAATGAGTTCTCCAGCCCTGGTTTATAGGTTGGTTTTTATAAGGTGTCTATTAGTATTCTTTCAGTGTTGACCTCTCTCTCTCTCTCTCTCTCAATCTCAAGGGGGTGAGGCCAGACTAGATGCCTTACCAGTGCTCCATGGGAGGCTGTTATTTGGTCCAGTAAACAGTCACTGGGGGTTCTTGTGTCCTCTAGCAGGTATATTTCGGTGGCTTGGCATCCTCAGTCCACAAGAGGAGGAGGAAGAATGGCTTAGAGGGAGACGTGTTAAACAGTTGTTAGACCCACTCTTCTTCTTAGAGCAGATCACCACAGGCACCCTGAAACCTTGGTCTTACTCTAGCATAAGTTAACAGCCGTGTTATGTTCTGTGAATCCTGTTGTTGACAGAAAGGCTGCTGACCAGACACTACTATAGTCACATAGTCTTGTTATGTTCCTGTAATGTAAATATAAAGGGTATTTTCACAAGAATTCTGTGTGAAAATGAAAACACCGTGAAGGAAAAACGCCGTGGTTCTTCAGTTACAAACACACAATAATCATCACACACACTGTAGAACCAAAATATAAACATAAATAAACACACCTCACTGGCTGCACACAACCAAGAGGGAATGAGTCCACTTATAGAAACACCAAATTCCAGAACAGGTAATGCAGGATCACCTAAACACTTTAAACCTTTAGTAGGTAAATCCAGCACCGAGACACTAGTAGGAAGTCACAGCATTTACATGACCATTGCTCGGCACTTCTAGGTATATGTACAGTAGGGCAAAAAAGTATTTAGTCAGCCACTGATTGTGCACGTTCTCCGACTTAAAAAGATGAGAGAGGTCTGTAATTTTCATCATAGCTACACTTCAACTATGAGAGACAAAATGAGAAAAAAAATCCAGGAAATCACATTGTAGGATTTTTAAAGAATTTAATTGTAAATCATAGTGGAAAATACGTATTTGGTCATTAACAAAAGTTCAACTCAACACTTTGTAACATGACAGAGGTCAAACGTTTCCTGTAAGTCTTCACCAGGTTGACACACACTGTAGCTGGTGTTTTGGCCCATTCCTCCATGCAGATCTCCTCTAGAGCAGTGATGTTTTGGGGCTGTCACTGGGCAACATGGACTTTCAACTCCGTCCACAAATGTTCTATGGAGTTGAGGTCTGGAGACTGGCTAGGCCACTCCAGGACCTTGAAATGCTTTTTACGGAGCCACTCCTTCGTTGCCCAAGCGATGTTTGGGAATCATTGTCATGCTGGAAGACCCAGCCACGTTTTCCATCTTCAATGCTCTCATGATGGAAGGAAGGTTTTGGCTTAAAAAATTCACAATACATTGGCCCCGTTCATTCTTCCTTAACACGGATCAGTTGTCCTGGCCCCCTCGGCAGAGAAGAAACAGCTCCAAAGCATGATGTTTCCACCCCATGCTTCACAGTAGGTATGGTGTTCTTGGGATGCGACTCAGTATTCTTCTTCCTCCAAAACACGGGGAGTGAGTTTGACCAAAAAAAAGTTCTATTTTGGTTTCATGACTACATTGATATTCTCACAATCGTCTTTCTGGACGTCCATATAGTTCCCTGTTTTTTTTTCCTGGGGGGGGGTGGTTTCTTTCGCCGTGTGGGCTTTTTCCCTGGGTGAACGGGCCCTGTGTGTCATTGTCTTTTCCCGTGGGTTGTTTGGGCTTCTGCCAACCCTTGTTGTGTCCTCCATGCACTTTCTGTTCCCTTTTCTATTTTGGTTTCATATCTGACTACATGATATTCTCCCAATCGTCTTCTGGATCGTTCCATATGCTCTCTGGCAAAAACTTCAGACGGGCCTGGACACATGTAATGGTTTAAGCAGGTACATGTCCACTGGCTTAAAAAATCCTACAAGGTGATTTCCTGGATTTTTTTCTCATTTGTGTCTCTCATAGTTGAAGTGTACCTATGATGAAAAATTACAGACCTCTCTCATCTTTCTAAGTAGGAGAACGTGCACAATCAGTGGCTGACTAAATACTTTTTTTGACCCCCACTGTAGGTGAAGCAGTACGGCCCATTTTTAAAACTTTTCTGTTTCACGCTTCTGCTTGTGTCTGTGTTGTAAAAGCAGCTGTGCTGCAACGTCTGGAGTTAAAAGCCACTAGAACTTTGCAGTTTGCTTCACTCTGAGAAACTCTGAGAACGATTTATCTTAGTCGTTAGCGTAGACTTTTGATAGTTGCGGTGAGAATTAGGAAGGCTACAGTTAGCATTGCCTCCTTTTTGGCTCTGCAGTAGTACTTTACAAAGCCTCATCCACTACTTTTCACCCTAACTGTGGAACAAGAATCTTTACGAGTTTGAGCAATCGTTGATGGACTCTAGGAACCTTCTATGGCCCTTAAATAAGGTTATTGATCCAGTGATCCACTGAGTGCAGTTTAGAACCCACTCAGGCTAGTTTATGACAGGCTGCAGGTATATGTCGCAGTCAGGGTACAAAGGGGCAAGGGAGACAGACCTAAGTAAAGACGTACAAGCTTTATTTACAGCCATAGCAGACAGACTAGGTGCAATGTTAACAATAGGACAGGAGAGGAAGCTACAGAGAAACAAGAACAAGGCTAAGACGGTAATGCTAACTGTAATACTAATAGGCTACAGCTAACAAACAACACAGTAAGACCATGTGCTATGACAAAGATGGCAACACTAATAATGAAGCTACACATGAACACACAAACTGGACATAGAGCATAAGGAGAAAGCAGGAGCAAGAAGAGTATTTATTGGAAAGGTAATAACACTAATAATGAAGCTACACATGAACACACAAACTGGACATAGAGCATAAGGAGAAAGCAGGAGCAAGAAGAGTAGTTATTGGAAAGGTACAGCAAGCAGCAACAGCTCCACCTGCTGTGGATGGAGAAAAGGGTCAGAGGAGAGCCATGCAGAATGATATGGCTCTCCAGCACACAGAATATGGTTAGCATCGTTGGTAGATTCAGACAGAGAGTTTATTCCGTCACAGATGAAACATGGTCTAATGAAGAGTTTATTTGCAAAAACAGATATCTGTATTTTTACTTTCCCGCCAAGGACTCGAGATCCTAAATTGACTCGGTGTATCGGACTACGTAATGCTGATATGCATATTTTTTACGTTATTTTTTGAACGATTACTACAGACTTATTTGACTAGATAAATTAGTTTCATTCTTACATTTATCATCTAAGCCACCCAAGGAGGTTGGGTCCCCTTTTTGAGTCTTGGTCCTCCCAAGGTTTCTTCCTCACAACATTTAGGGATTTTCCTTGCCACTGTCGCCCTAGGCTTGCTCTGTTTGGGATCTAAAATTGTAGAGCTGCTTTGAGACATTGCTCCTCCATTGTAAAAGTAAATAAATCTGACTTGACTAGATGAATTTTCATAAGTCGTGGTTTTTTAATGATGCGTTCCACGCAGTATCACTGAAGCTGCAGGTAACTTACTACAATTAATGTAAAAGCAGATAACTCCAGTGGATTTTTTTTTCCGGCAAAAACAGACACCATTCATTTTTATAAAACTTACTAAACAAAATACAGGTAACTTGCAATATTAAAATTTACTTTTTTAATTTTTTTTGGCAAAAGCAGATATCTTCAACGGACATTTTTGGGGGGCCAAAAGGAGTAAAGCCCACCTTTCATGTTTTAGAGTTAAACAAAGCCATGTAATGGATTCAAGTTTTTTTGAAACGCTAAACTTCTTCTTCTTCTTTCGGCTTCTCCCTTTATCAGGGGTCGCCAGGCCACACACACTCACACAGGTATGATCTTATAAATGTTTACTACTCATTAATGGGCTGTTATGGTTGCAATGTTCAGCACTTTATCTGCTTCTTTTACATTAAAGAATGTTAAGTTTAGCGTTTTCTGTCAGATAGCAGCATCAAACAGTTGTGGCAGTCTTGCATCACCTGACCTGAATACTGTGTTCTGATTCGCTGATCAGACTGGAGTTCACAATGCACTATGTATTAAGAACAAGTCACGACAGTTTATCGGCCTCTGCAAATGAACTCTTCAATGTTTATGTAAGTATGTATCCATAACAGGTGGTCCAAAACTCAAATAAGTACTGTATTGTGTTTGTGCAGCATCTAGGATTATCACTAATAAAGATAAAAGTACTAGGCGAAGTGGAACCTGGTGATTTTTATACCCTAAGGGTGATGTAAAGAAGAGTTTTCCTGTTTCTAATTTTGAAGAAGGTATATCCTTGTGTCATTTTCTCTCTACTGAGTAAATCCAACCTTGAGCTCGTTCATAATGAAGATCAGTACAGCACGGAAGCAAAGAAGCCAGAATGTGCAAATGCCAGCGAGCCGGATAAAGTCCAGGAGGGGGTGAGTGAGGTTAATAAATCTAATAAGTGGAGCCGATGTGGTGTGTCTGTAACCCCTCGGCCGCACCGTGTGTGTGTGTGTGTGGGTGGGTGGGAGAAGCCACCGTGAGTGCTCCGGTTCATTATCAGCAGCATGGAAATGTTCACGTCTCCGAGTTCACAGAGGGTTTCCGAGGAATAAAAAGTGTTCCTCTTTGCTCCAGAAGTGGATTAATTTTATATTGGTTGTTCATTTCTGTTTGTCTCTGGTATTACGATCCTTCCATCCAGAAGGTCCATAAAGTCTCCAGCAAACACACGGATTTAATGATGCTGAACTGTGGGCGTACATCTCAGCGTTAATCAAAACAGGACTCATGAACCAGATGTCCAAATTGCGAGACGGCCTAAGCAGCGGTGGCAAAACAGTTAAGGTACTGGACTATTGACCAAAGCTGCGGGGTGGGAGGGAGTGTGGGTTGAGGCGGAAAGGGTAGAATGTGGAGGTGAGAGGAGGAAGGGAGAAGGGGAACTGAAAGAGGAAGGCGTCGATTATTTAAAGGGAAGGGAGGATGGGGGTTTAATCAAAAACAGACTCAGAAACAGATGTCCAAATTGCGAGACGGCCTAAGCCAGCGGTGGCAAAAACAGTTAAGGGTACTGGACTATTGAACCAAAATGGCGAATGTAAATCACACCTAATGTCTTCAACTCACAAATCAGAAACCGTTTGTATCTGGTCAGCTTCATTTCATTTGTTAATTAACATCAAACATTAGCATTTCAGGCCTGCACCAAGCACACTCCAAAAAAAGTTGATATGGTAAAGCATTTACCACTTTGTAATGTTAAAAGATGCCACAGAGGAGACCAAGTGGTTTAGAGTTTCAGGGGTATTTTGGTTCCGTTCTTCCTGCAAACACGTCTTAAGATGTGGAACTCTATGGGGTCGTCGTCCCATTTTTTTCCATTTCTAAATTCTCCACATATTCTCTACTGGGGCCCAGTCCAGTACCCGCTACTCTCTTCTTCCACAGCCATGCCTTTGTAAATGTGTGCAGCATGTGCGTTTTGCATTGTCTCCCAGGAAAAGATCATTCTTCTTGAAGGCAGCTCATGTTGCTCTAAAACCTTGCCAAGGGCCCTGACCAAACCCCATACCATGCCAGAGCCTGGCTGTTGGTTCCTCATAACAGTCTGGATGGTCCTTTTTTCGTCTTTGGTCCCAAAAAGATCTGTTATACTGATGGGTCTGAGCACAATCCCCGTTCCCACTGTATGATGGTCCATTCCAGATGCCTCCGAGCCCAGAGAAGTTGATGCCACTTCTGGACATGGTTATAACATAAGGCTTATTTTTAGCACAGTAACATTTTAAGTGGCATTTGTGAATGTAACTTGAGCTTGATAAAGGTTTGATAAAGTAATCCCTTGTCCATGTGGTTTCTATCAGCTATTGATGAATGATGGTTCTTGATGCAGTGCCGTCTGAGGGGGCGGAGATCACCCCTCTTAAGTTTAGGTTTGTGCTCTTACCCTTTATGCTCTAAATTCCTCCACATTCCTGAATTCTTTTAAATTGTTATTATGACACACGTCGAGGAGAAAAGAAAGAAATATATAAATCCCTTCCAGTCTTTTTCTTAAGGAATATTGTTTTTAAACATTTCAATAATTTTTTCACACATTTGTTGATAAACCGGAGATCCTCTGTTCAACTTTACTCCCCAAAGACTCAGGCTTTACTGGATGCTGCTTTTATACTAAATCATGATTATAATCACATATTTGAAATCACATCATTTAGTTTTATTACCTCATTACTAGCTCTAAATTGCCCCAACCCAACTTTTTTTGGAATGTGTTGCAGGTCTGAAATGCAGACATGGATGTTTATTAACAAATTAATTGAAGCTGACATGAAAAAAACATGAAATTTCTCAGGTTCATACTGTCTGCAATGAAATAAAAGTCAACATCCCACTCGAAAATCTCCCTTAGGCTGTTCATTAGAGTTGTCACTTTGTCAGCCAGAACATGATTGATATCAGAGGCATGTTCAAGCTGAAAAGAGAGACCTCACTTATTATTGATCAGGTGATTAGTCAGAAGATCAAAAGATCAGAAGAACTTTATATTGATTTGTGATGACCCTTCCTTATAGGAATAGAAGTAAATTGCTCTCAAAGTATAGCAGAGCCACCAGGTCTCCACAGTTATTCAGGTTTTTTCATTCTTTTGTACATTTACTTAGCTGCAGCTAAGAGACCTCACAGTTCACCGTGTGTATTTTAGAGCAAGCAATCAGTCAGCATTCGGCTTTAATAAGGAAGACGGTGGAGGGAAAAGGTGCAAAAATCACTGAGAAATCCTCGGGAAATTCAGAACCAAGCTGACGACAAAGACCAAATATGTCCAGAAGATTTCAGGACTAAGCTTTTCAGAAGGTCCAAATATGCCCAGAAAGTCTCAGGACTAAACAATAGAGCAGGACCAGGTATGTCAAGAAGATCTCAGGACTAAGCTGTTCAGAAGGACCAAGATAATTCAGGATTTCACAAACAAGCTGCAGAGCAAGACCAAGTATCTCCAGAAGACCAAACCAATCCAGAGGATCTAAGCAAGAAGCTGTAGAGCAGGACCAAGTTGTCCAAAAGACCATAGATATGTCAAAAGTAAACTGTAGAGCAAAACCAGTTACATCCAGGAGTAATTTTCAGTCATATTATGCATTAAGGCATTAAAGAAGTTTGGTTTTCCTTTAGTTTCCTTATTATTTTAAGATCAGAGAAGATCTGAGCAATTTCATGAAGATATGAAGAGATCCTGCACCATATAATATAATTTTCCTAAATTCAGGTGTTAAAAAGAATCATTATTATTAGATTGAATTATATTACTGATAAATCTTCATTTTTTGAGTTAGTGAGCTGCTACAAAACAGGGTGTTTAGCTACCAGACTAATTAGTCATTTGCATAAAGCTCACTGGACTAAATGACAAATTTATTTCTGTAGCTCTTTTTGCATCTCAAAGCTGCTTTTGTGTGCATCTACTCCCTAACTGAGCAAGTGGCAAGGAAAAACTTCTGAAATATGATGAGAAATAAACCTTGGGAGGACTAGAAAAACGTACCAAACATCCTTGGGCAGCCTAGATCCATGGTTCCCAACCTGGGGTCCATCACAGGGGGTGTGTGAGGCTTTTCTGCTCTGAGGTGCTCTGAGCTTGTCAAAATACAATTTACACATGTTAAATAAAATAAAATCACACACTCAGTGGAAAAAAGACTTAAAAAGATAGTTTCACTCAAAAATAGTAAGCACTTATTACACTCATATTCAGTCATTATTATTCTTTTGTAAGGATGTGTGTGTTCAAGTCTACTCTGTTGGAAAAATGTCCAACTTATTTTTGATTTTAGCTAAATGTTTAGTCATCTTGAAAAGAGAAGAGGAACCAAAATGAAAACAAATGAAGAAAAAAAAAGAAAAGCTATAAAAGTTACCCAAGAGAAAGGGAAAAGGCTGTAATTGTAGTTAATTTTCACCAAAAAAGATTTGAATTGAATCACTTTATTCTTTTGATCCACGCATGTGTGGGATGAGAGGGTGCAGCTGTTCTTAGATACTCGTAGGGGGTGCTCCAAGGAAAAAAGGATGGAAAACACTGGGTTAGATCATATATGTAAGAAATAAACTGAAATATCTATGAATAAATACAAAACTCTTTAATTATGAATATTTATATTTAGCTTCTATTTGTTTAAACTGTTAAATGAATTCATTAGATATCTGAGTTTAATTCTTACATTAGTCATCTAGGCACCCCAAGGAGGTCATATCCCTTTTTGAGTCTTGGACCCCCCCCAAGGTTTCTTCCTTATAACGTTTAGGGAGTTTTTTCCTTTCCACTGTTGCCCTAGGCTTGCTCAGTTATGGCTGTGGGTCTAGATATTTGGAAAGCCGCTTTGAGACAGTGCTCTGTTTTAAAAAGTGCTATAGTAAAATCACCTACAATAAAAGGCAGGAGAGAAAAGGTTCAAAATCCTGAAGAAACTCAGAATAAGGACCCCAGGTGGCAGTAAGTAAATGGTGATAAGCTGATTTTTTTTTAAGGGATATTAAGAATAAGCATTTCAAACGAGTTAGCTTTGTAATTAGGTTTTGCAGTAATTGCTACTCCTTCATGGCCATTAAGATGAGGGATTTGATCATAACTCGCTATCCAGGAGGGGAGGATTCATTTAAAAATAAATGTTCATCCGGTCTAAACAAAGTTTCAGAAAGACAAAGTCACAAAGAGAAAGAGAAAGAACCAAGTCAAGTCAGGTCAGATTTATTTATATAGGGCTTTTTACAATGGAGCATTGTCTCAAAGCAACTTTACAGTTTTAGATTATCTTCTAATACTTAGGACCAATCCCACATTGAGCAAGCATTGGGAGACAAGCAAAATCCCTAAACATTATAAGAAAGAAAACTTGAGAGGAACCAACAAAATGGGTAACCAACCTCCATGATGGCTTAGATGATAAATGTACATTTACATTTACATTTACAGCATTTAGCAGACACCCTTATCCAGAGTGACTTACAATTGATACAGTCTTATAATCCAAGCAATTGTGGGTTAAGGGTCTTGCTCAAGGACCCAACAGTGGCAGCTTGGCAGAGGTGGGATTTGAACCCTGGACCTTTTGGTCCATAGTCCAGTACCTTAACCACTAGGCATTCTACTCATTTTTTGTAGTCAAATAAGTCTGTAGTAATAGTTAAAAAACAGAAACTGAGTAAGTATTAACAGATAAATAAAATATTGAATAAAATAAAGTTTAAAAAATGCATATCGGCATTATTTAGTCCGATACGTAGAGTAGGATCTTGAGTCCTTGGCGGCATGTTGTCCCCAGCTAACCGGAAAAAATAAAAAAGATTGGGAACCACTGGCCTAGATGATGTAAGAAACAAACTGAAATTTTTATGAATAAATAAAATTGAAGATTAAAACCACCTACAATTAATGCCTTATCCGTTGAAAGTACAAGGCAGGTGAGAAAATGATCAAATTCCTGAAGAAACTCAGGATGACCTGGGTTGCAGTAAGTAAATAATGAGCTGAAAGCTGGATGATTGTTTTTCTTTAGTCACATTAAGAATAAGATTTTCAAACGTTAGCTTCCTTGTGAGGTTTTGACAGGCAGACATTTATGACGAAATCACCCAAATAATATGTTTAGTTGATTAAATTGTGATATTTCATGATATTCTGTTTCATTCCAACAACTACAGAGTAGCGTTAGACAGGCTTTAGATCAGACAGGGTTGCCAGATCCCTGTAGAGGTTTATGTAAACAAGCCCAAAAGAAAGAAATTAGCTTCAAAAAGAGGCAGCCTAGTACAATGTAACCACTTGATCAGTTAAAAATAAATAATAATAAAAAAATAAATAATAATAATCATCATGTATATTTCTTTTTACTGTAGAGGTTGAACAAAAACCATTTTGCAGGAATATTGGAGAGAGAGAGTGACGGGATAAGGGAGCAAACCCAAATAACCACGTACACTGTAGAAACACGCACCAAAAACCTGCAACCCACAACTACTGATATTTCTAAGGGACTTCATAGAAAAATGAGATTTAAAATCGCATAGCCCTTTGTCAAAAAATACCCAGAACACACAAAAAGCAAAATGCAGAGAACAATTATTCATCTTATTAATCTATTCATCAGACGTTTAAGAGAAGAGTCTACAATGCTGAAACAGAAAATGTAGACAATGTCAAGAGCCTCAAATTTCAATTTCAATTCAAAACTACTTTCACCCCTGCATAGATTTCATGGATTACTACAGGAGTTCCTCACAGATCATTCCCTTTATTGACCTCCATAGTTTCAAAACAGATATCAGCCTCCTTTCTGACATCTCTTACTGGATTGCAAATCATCATCTCTAGCTCGGTCTGGACAAGTAAAGAACTCCCGGTCCTGTCAGTCAACACAGATGGTCTGATTGTCCATCACGCCATAGAGCAAAATGTGATTTTGGACAACAATCATATCAAACCACATGAACCACCAGATCTTTCAGAATTCTTCTGCACAACATCGGAAAGATGCGTCCTTTTCTGAGCAGAGAAGCTGCTCAGACCCTCATACTTTCCTTTAATGTTTTGCTCCACACCATTTAAGTTTCTTGCATGGACATAAATCTCTGGTGCCATGCCCACAAGACCAGATCTTGATGTTTCAACATCTTGGATAGTTGTGTTTGGAATGAGCTTCCTACATCAGTCAGAGTGGACTAGTGTACACTTAAGTGTTTGAGTTCTTGGTTCTTGAAGACATTTAACCTCTCATCCGAAATGATTTTTCAGTTCTAGAAGGTGATAGGTAGTCCCAGTTATTTACCCTCCAGTGGGATTGTCACCTTGGAGGTGATCCCTTGACTCTCCCTGCCAATACAAGAGTTGTTAGGATCACAGGGGCCAAGGTGAAGTCGTTGCAAGGTGTTGCCCCACCCTGCCATCATGTGATGGAGATTAAACCTAATAGGAAGGGATTTCAAGACTGTTTTGAAGGTGGTTGATAACTGGCGTCGTAAAACGCGCCCCTGTTCAACGATGGTCGTTCTGACTGGACATATATGTCCTCCTTTACTCCTCTTTCAAACCCTCTGTATTCTCTGTCCAAAATATATTCACCACACAAAAAAATGAGTCACCTGTGACTGAAACTTACTACTTTCTCATTTCTGATGAGAATTTTCCGTAGACTGGGATTTCCAACCTTACTCTTTGATACCCCTGCAAATTCAGCTACTTCCTTCACACTACAGCCTTTGGCATGCCCAAACTGTCTGCGGCCAGAATCTGGCATTTTTGCCCATGGGCGATTCGAACTACATCGCCCACAATCCCTTGCAGAAGAAAGATGGCCGCGGACTCACCTGGGCTTTGTTATTGTTCATTACTGGCCTACCACGTACAGCCGGGTGGAGCTCTTTATAAGGTCCACTCTCCCATGCGCTGTTGCGGTAGCATTGTCTCGGTTCTCCCGAGCGTTTTGTGCAGACCTGTGTTTTGCTCTGCTGGATTACCTTTTGTGTTGCGGTCTCGTCCGCTGGATAGTTTCTGTTGTGGTTCCATCCACTGGATATTCCTGTGCTGTTACCCCGGACTTCGGCGCCCCCGGACTCTCGTGTTTGTGGCACTGTCCACTATTACCTGTATGCAGCTGTGCCCATCTCTGTTTTTCTGCTTGTGGCTGCATCCGCGGATGCGTACTTTCTGTTCTCAGTCCCCTCTGTGTTTGTGTAATACCTCTGTTGTTTCACGTTAGCCTCACACTAATCTCCATAGCTTCACATTAGTCTTGGTGGCTTCACGCTATACCCCCGTAGCTTCACGCTACTTCCGTAGCTTCTGTTAGCTTCTCCGTTCGGCCATAGCTTACATCTGCCGGCTTTAGCCACTGCTAGCCGGTTTTAGTTCATTCCTGCTGGCCCTAGCTTCCCCCTTTGTTTCCCTAGCTTTTTTTTTTGCTGTATATCCCTTGGTTCAGGTTTTCTCACATGTGTTTATTATTATCTTTTATTTATTGTCATTGTTTCATGGTTGTCATGGTTACTTATTTGTGTCCTTATTTCTGTTGTTATTGCTTGCGTTCTATCTCCTGGGGACTCTCTTTTGTTTAATAAACTGTTTTATTTTACTGGAACCCTGCATTCGTCTGTGCCCCGTTATCTCCATGTACCACATCATGCCACAAACGCAGTCGCTCCTTGCTTTGCGACCCATTTTCCACATGTCGAACAAGACATTCACTGCTCTGTATCACCTTTTCTTTTCTACGAATCCCGGGAAACACCCTACAGGTATTTATAGCCCAATCATCCTCGTGCAACGCCATCTGCAGGAGCCTGAACGTACTACCACCTTTAACACACAAGGTGACTCTTTTTTTGTATCCTCAAAGGAGTGTCCATGCTCCTTTCAAATGCAGATGTACAGAAGAACTTCAGACATTGACCACTGAAGAAAAGAACAGATGGAACAACAGAATTGTACCAGTATTAGTTTCTGGTCTGACTGGTAATGGATAATTATAATTAATGGAGTACTTGCAGGATAGTGCCTTCTCTGGATACAAAAATATGCCAAATTACTAAATGTAAATGTAAAACCTTGTCTGAGAAGCAGCTATTCAAAAACCAAACCTCTGGTGAACATCCAAAAGTGTCAGTGGCAAGGAAAAACTTCAGCATCATCCCCATTTTCTAAGTTTGGTTTAAACTTACTGCTTCATATTCTTGTGTCCTTTCAGCTTTGACTCTGGTTCTTGACATCATGTAGTATTTCTGGATTATTTTTCGCTCTATCTTTCTCAGTATGCACCACATTCAGTAGCAGATTATGTCCTCTCATGTCGTCCCATATTTTCTGCCGCAGAACGTCAGTAAGGATGGAAATGAGCAGATTTTGTCATTCACGTAACGTCAGCCTGCCACACGATCTCATTAGTCTCGTTATTCAGCGGAAGGTATTGTGAATCGTGAAGCCACGATTAGCGCCACGTCCTATCCAATCACTCGACTAATGGAATATAAATCTTTAGGAATTGTGGCAGCTAATAAGATAACATTTCCTTCTCTGTACGAGAGTATTGACGCTGGGAATTGAAATATGAACAATGTATTGCTTCACCCCCAGAGAATGTGAGGTTACACATCCACAGTATTGTGATGGATCAGGCTTCAAACATTGTTCATGTCAGGAAAATGAATGCACTAAAACATTTTGAGTTTATCAGCACATATCTGGGTTCATCTGCGTCCTTTAATAGCTCTACACCATTCCTAATTCCTAATCCGTCTATATACACTACTGGGCAAAAACTGCTCCTTTAGTGGTCCTAACAACATATCATTGGTCAGAAAATTGGCACAAACTATGAAAATGCACTGCTGAGACCTGTGCCACCATTTGCTCATTGCTGGAGTGAACTGTTGGGAAAAAAAACTGGAAAAAGAGAGATTTACTTATAGTGGGGCAAAAAAGTATTTAGTCAGCCACTGATTGTGCAAGTTCTCCTACTTAGAAATATGAGAGAGGTCTGTAATTTTCTGAATAGTTACACTTCAACTATGAGAGACAAAATGAGAAAAAAAATCCAGGAAATCACATTGTAGGATTTTGAAAGAATTTAATTGTAAATTATGGTGGAAAATACATATTTGGCCAATAAATAAATTAACACGGATCAGTCATCCTGTCTCCATTGAAAAAAAAACAGCCCCAGAGCATGATGTTTCCACCCCCATGCTTCACAGTAGGTATGGTCACCAGTTGCCTGGTATTTTGGCCCATTCCCTCCATGCAGATCTCCTCTTAGAGCAGTGATGTTTTGGGGCAACACGGACTTTCAACTCCCTCCACACATTTTCTGTGGGGTTTGATGTATGGAGAACTGGCTAGGCCACTCCAGGACCCTTGAAATGCTTTTTTCGGGAGCCACTCCTTCGTTGCCAAATGGTGTGTTTGGAATCATTGTCATGCTGGAAGCCCCAGCCACGTTCCATTTCAATGCTCTCACTGATGAAGGAGGTTTTGGCTTAAATTCTCATGATACAATACCTCGTTCAATCTTCCCTTAACACGGATCAGTCATCCTGTCCCCATTGAAAAAAAAAAAACAGCCCCAGAGCATGATGTTTCCACCCCCATGCTTCACAGTAGGTATGGTGTTCAGACGAGCCTGGACATGTACTGGCTTAAGCAGGGGGGCACGATTGGAACTCCAGGATCTGAGTCCCTCTCGGCTTAGTGTGTGTTACTGATGGTAGCCCTTTGTTTCTTGGTCCCAGCTCTCTGCAGGTCATTCATCAGGGCCCTCCGTGTAGTTCTGGATTTTTGCTCATTGTTTCTCATGATCATTTTGACCCCACGGGATGAGATCTTGCGTAGAGCCCCAGATCGAGGGAGATTATCAGTGGTCTTGTATGTCTTCCATTTTCTTACAATTGCTCCCACAGTTGATTTATTCACACCAACCTGCTTGCCTATTGTAGATTCACTCTTCCCAGCCTGCTGCAGGTCTACAATTGTCTTCCTGGTGTCCTTCGACAGCTCTTTGGTCTTGGCCATGGTTGAGTTTGGAGTCTGACTGTTTTGAGCTGTGGACAGGTGTCTTTCATACAGATAACGAGGTCAAACAGGTGGCATTAATACAGGTAACGAGTGGAGGACAGAAGAGCTTCTTAAGAAGAAGAGTTACAGGTCTGTGAGAGCAGAAATCTTGCTGGTTTGTTATTGACCAAATACTTATTTTTCACCATGATTTACAGTTAATTTTTTTTCTCATTTTGTCACTCATAGTTGAAGTGTACCTATGATGAAAATTACAGACTTTTCTCATCTTTCTAAGTAGGAGAACTTGCACAACCAGTGGCTGACTAAATACTTTTTTGCCCCACTGTACATATTCTTCTTGTTCACAAAGAAACAATCATGAAACGATTTAAATGTTTGATACAGTATACAATTCAAACTAACACATATCTGGTTGTTCAAAATCTTCCAAAATATCTTTTGTCTCATTTTTTCTCATCAGCCACACCTGATGCTCATCACAGGCCTGGAAACGCTTCTTAAATAGAACCAGGATTGATTGGTATCTACAGGTAGAGAACTCTAGATCTATATAATATGCAGTTTCATGAGTTCCACAGTTGACAAAATCTGCTCCAAAAGCTAAATATCATGCAATGGTCTTTTTTTTTGGCCAACTGCCGCTATTCTGAAATTTCTAAGACCCTAAAGGTACAGCAAATCCCTATTTCACTATCAGCTATTAAAAGAAAAAGTCAGCACTTTAAAACAACAGGTGATTATGACAGAAAGAAGGGATCTGGAAGACCCCTCAAGCGAGTTATTTTCAACAATGCGACCAGTGACAAATTGTACAAACCATATTACATAGTTTTATTCGTAAATATGTATGTAGTTTGTTGGTTTATAATGTACAGAAAGTAAAGGTCATGTAAATATGACGTGATGACGTCACAATATGCAAACTAGGATATACTGTCATCAAGCGACATGTAATGACTTTTCAGGCAGGCTTTAGCTACATGATGCGCCACACATTTTCAGTGGGAGACAGGTCTGGACTGCAGGCAGGCCAGTCTAGTACCCGCACTCTTTTACTATGAAGCCACGCTGTTGTAACACGTGCAGAATGTGGCTTGGCATCGTTGCTCCAAGACCTGTATGTACCTTTCAGCATTAATGGTGCCATCACAGATGTGCCAGTTACCCATGCCATGGGCACACACTCCATACCATCAGAGATGCTGGCTTTTGGACTTAGCGCTGATAACAATCTGGACAGTCCTTTTCCTCTTTGGCCCGGAGGACACAATGTCCATGATTTCCAAAAACAATTTGAAATGTGGATTCGTCCGACCACAGGACACTTTTCCACTTTGCCTCAGTGCATCTCAGAGGAGCTCGAGCCCAGAGAAGCCAGCGGCGTTTCTGGGTGTTGTTGATATATGGCTTTCGCTTTTCATGATAGAGCTTCAACTTGCTCTTGCAGATGGAGCGACGAACTGTGTTCACTGAGAGTAGTTTTCTGAAGTGTTCCTGAGCCCATGTGGTAATATCCCTTACAGAATGATGTTGGTTTTTAATGTAGTGCCGCCTGAGGGATCAAAGGTCACAGGCATTCAGTGTTGGTTTTCGGCCTTGCCGCTTACTTGCAGAGATTTCTCCAGATTTTCTGAATCTTTTGATGATATTATGGACTTTAGATGGTGAAATCCCTAAATTCCTTGCAATTGCACGTTGAGAAATTTTTTTTTTTAACTGCTGGACTATTTGTGGTGAACCTCAACCCATCCTTGCTTGGGAACGACTGAGCCTTTTTGGGGTTGGTTCCTTTGTACCCAATCATGACACTCACCTGTTTCCAATGAACCTGTTCACCTCTGGAATGTTCCAAACAGGCTTTTTTTGGGAATTGCTCAACTTTCCCAGTTTTTTGTTGCCCCTGTCCCAACTACTTTGGAACCCTGCCACATTTCAGGCATCAAATTCAAAATGAGTGAATATTTGCAAAAAAACAATAAAGTTGAAGTATCCATTTGAACATTATCCATTTGAACATTAAATATCTTGTCTTGGTCGTGTATACCACTGAATATAGGTTAAAAAGGATTTGTAAATCATCGTATTCTGTTTTTATTCATGTTTTACACAACGTCCCAACTTCATTGGAATTGGGGTTATATAACTGGACTCATTCCCTCTTGGCTGTGTGCAGCCAGTGAGGCCTGTTTATTTATGTTTATATTCCATGGTGTGTGTTTATATTTTGGTTCGACATTAATGTGTTTCCCAGAGGGAGTGAAGTGTTGAACAGTTTAGGTTTCAGATGTTGTGTAGATGGTAGAGATATAGTCGTGTTTTCATTTGTGTATGATTTGTGCACAGTTTACTTGTGAAAATACCCTTTATATTTACATTAGAGCAGCATAAAAAGACCATGTGACTGGTGCTGGTTGTTTTAGCAGGGATTCTCTGCAGAGTTGGTACAAATGGAACCTACTGAAAGGTTCTCAGTCTTCCATTCGTTTGATGGTGGAAGCAAAGGACCACAGAGTGAAGCAGTCTCATTAATGAACGTTAGTCGTTTCAGGTGAGCTAATTATTCTCCCAGAGAAAACATCAAACGTTAGAAGAACAAATCCTGAATGAAAGCTTGCATTCTGTCAAAAAAAAAAAAATGCCAAGTTTGCAAAAAGACTGATAAAAACGTGTAAAGTTCCCAACACACACATAAAAAAAAGTTTTTCAGCACTCCCCGCAATCTGCATCTTCCTAGTTAGGGCTTGAAAACAAAACAATTAGCGCACTCTGTCACGCTCCGCTGCTCCCTCCACGTCAGTCATTTAGGTGAGGATTAGCGCGAGCGCCGCTCTCGTTAGCCACGTTTTTAATGACTGCCGCGTCTCTGGCTTCAGCGCACGTTCCATTCCTATTGTCCCTCCATTTCTCACCATTAGCAAACGCAGAATGGAGATAGATGAACTCTATCAGACCCTGTCCAGACCCTGTGCTTGACAGAATGATAATGCTGTCCATCAATCATGCGGCAATATGCTCCGTAATAACCCTAATGAAATAAAAAATGGTCAATTTTGGGTTCGTTAAGCTTCCTGTAATTACAGTGGCATAATTAGATTTTTGGGAGCCATAATCAAACCCGCTAGTGTTGTGCTACAGGAATCTAGAGCATCGGGAACAACGTATTAAAAGGAAACTATAGAAGCGTGTCATTGTGTCGTTAGGTTTTATTACGATCCTCAATAAATAAACACGTTCCTTTACTCACACAGTAAAGCGACGTCGTTCAAGGCCGAGCAGAAGACAGATGATATCGCCGCACGTCTCCAGAGATAACGATCCTGACTGCTTATCGGCTCAGACTGAAGGCTCTTATCTGAGCAAAATGCCCAATTCATTACAGCAAAACAATGGCTTTAACATCCACTAAAGCTCACTGCAATTCTGTACACTTAAAGGAACGTCACTGGACGACAGTCTCCTATACCTTTCATTAATGCTGCATCACAGAAGTGTAGATGACCTTTACCCAGGGCCCTGACCCGACCCCATAGCATGCCAGAGCCTGGCTTTTTGGACTTGTTCCTCATAACATTCTGGATGCTCCTTTTTTTCGTCTTTGGTCCAATAAAAGATCTGTTATACTGATGGGTCTGAGCACAGTCCCCGTCCCCACTGTGTGATGGTCCATCCCAGATGCCTCAGAGCCCAGAGAAGTCGATGCCCCTTCTGGACATGGTTATAACATAATGCTTCTTTTTTGTACAGTAATGTTTTAAGTGGTATTTGTGAATGTAACTCTGTATTGTAGAGCTTGATAAAGGTTTGATAAAGTAATCCCTTGTCCATGTGGTTCTATCAGCTATTGATGAATGATGCAGTGTCGTCTGAGGGATCAGAGATCACCCCTCTTCAGTTTAGGTTTGTGCACTTACCCTTTATGCACTGAAATTCCTCCAGATTCTAAATTGTTTAATGATATTATGCCCTGCAGAGGGAGAAATATGGAAATCCCTTCCAGTCTTTCTTTGAGGAATATTGTTTTTAAACATCTGTTGATACACTGGAGATCCTCTGATCATCTTTCCTCCTCAAAGACTCAGCCTTTCCTGGATGCTGCTTTTGTAGCAAATCATGATTATAATCACCTGTTTGAAATCACATCATTATTTAGTGTTTTTAAATGCATTACTAGCTCTAAATTGCTCCCGTCCCAACTTTTTTTGGAATGTGTAGCAGGTCTGACATGCAGGAATGGATGTTTATTAACAAATGAAATAAAGTTTCATTTGAAAACAACAACAACAACAACAACAACAACAACAACAACAAAAACCCCACAAGGAAATATCTCGCGTTCATACTGTCTGCAATGAAATAAAAGTTGAAGTAACACTGCGGAATATTTGCATTTTCCATACCGTCCGAACTTTTTCTGGTTGCGGGATGTACATATGATCTTGGGAACATTTGGATACTTGAAACATAGGAGCTTAAGAACATGGATCCTGAAAACAAACGAGAAATAGAGGTGATGGTGGAAGAAATAGCCAACAGGAAAAAATCACCTTTATCAGTTTAGTGTTCCATTGACTAACCTGTTTAAAATTCAGTAAATTTCGATGCTTTACCTTATAAACTCTTACAGCCTAAGACCAGTGTGAGACTATCATAAGGTTAAGAAAACATTAAGAACGTAACGATTTCAAGAATACCACTTGGTCTTGAATTTTTCATAAGAAAAGAGTTAAGAAGAAAAGACAAATCAAGTTATTTGAAGAATAAAAACTTTTCATAACTTAAAAAAATTTATTTCTTAAAACAATTTTGTGAATCCCATCCCTTAACTTTTCAGAAAAGGTTCCTGGGAAAATAAGACTTTGGAAACAAAACACATACTTGAAAAACAGAAGGTGATGTGATCATGTAATTTTGGAAGTATGGATGTACAGAACTGTGCGAAAGTCTTAGGCCACCCTTAGATTTGTTGTTTTAGTAATGGTATAATGACCATATGTAACATATTGTTGATGACAGGACCCAAAAATTTCAAACTTCTTTGTGAGCTTTAGCATATCCTAAGCTTTTCACCCTGTTCCTCTTCTGAAAAAGTGGTTTCTTGGCTGCTACCCTTCCAAAAGGGTATCAATCCTTATCAAACTTCTTCAGACTGTAGAACTTGGCATCCTGATAAAGCTCCAAGAAGCTGCAATTGCTCATGAGTAAGAAGAGGAAACACCAAATACTTGCCACTGTAGCCTATATGTTTTTAATACTGCATACAGATTTCCTGTAAATTCTGTCTGGATTATAATCTACACTAATATGGTCTAAGACTTTTGCACAAGATCTTGGGGAAATAACAGGCATGGAGATAAGATGCCTCAGAAACACAGGATCTTGGTAACATAATGTAGGATTGGAAAGAAACTATTTTGGAATCAAATCCTGGGAATACACCATAATCATTTGGGAGCACTGGACATTTTAACCAAAGCTTGCTTGAGCTAAAGAACTGAGCTGAAGCAGAGGGAGTGTAGGATCTCTGTAACTATGATGCGGTTCATTTTCATTCTCATACTAGAAGCCTGACTGGGGGTGTATGTGTGCTTTTGATAGAGGAATGGAGGTGTGCTGAGGACAAAGTGTTATATCGAGAGTTCTCCACCACACCGCCCTCAAATGAAACATGGCAGTGTAATGACGAAGAGACAGAGAAAGAGAGAGAGAGTGGGGTGGAGAAAGACAGTAAAGGGAGATGGAGATGAATAAGAGAGATAAAGATGAGGCAGCATGAAGGAACTGAAGGAACAAGGAGATGAGATTGAAAGCGGGGAGATATGGATGACTGCATCCATCTTTCCCCCAGCGAGCAGCCTCATTTCTTTACTGTCTGACGCGATCGTCTTCGGAGGAGCCGACTGCCACACGCTGTCTTTTGCAGGAGGGCGGCTGCAGGCGGGCGAGAGGAGGAGAGGAGTGAAATAAGTGAAAGGTTTAGCAATCAGATCGCTCAGAGCATTGGGGTTTGAGAACTGTTTGAGGAACTAGGGCATAACAGAACCTTGTGTTCTCCTCCGGGGTTTGTGGACACTTTTTCAAAGGAAAACCAAACCTGGACATCAACAAATGCACAGATAAAGAAAATCAGTTATGGCAACAAATATTGCGACAAAAGACTGTTGTTTACAGCGGTGCTTGAAAGTTTAGAAGTTTCTCTTTTTCTTGCAAAAAATAGGAACTAAAACATCATCAGATTTTCTAAAGTCCTAAAAGTCCTAAAAGTAGATAAAGAGAACCCAATTAAACAAATGAGATACAAATATTATACCTGGCCATTTATTTATGGAGGTAATGATCCAATATTGTACTATATATCTCTACAGTTAGCAGGTGCTTCAGTCAATATTATGACCAATCAGGTGCGAGTGGAAGCCCTGTTTTATTTAAAGAACAGAGATCTATCAAAGTCTGCTCTTCATAACAGGTTTGTCTAAGTGTATCACAGTACGAACAAAGAAAAGGATAAAGGGATCGCAGATTAAGAGCTACTGATGGTCATCATGCTGGAAAATGGTTACAAAACCATCTCTAAAAAGTTTGGACTCCACCAATATAGAGTCAGACAGATCGTGTACAAATACAGGAAAATCAAAAACAGTTAATGTTTTCAAAAGATGTTAATCCAATAGAAATGTTGCTGAAGGACCTGAAGTGAGCAGATCATGTGAGTAAACCCACCAACATCCCAGAGTTGAAGCTGTGCTGTACGGAGGAATAAAGGACTCAAGGCTATAATGTCCAGGGTTCAAGTCCCACCTCTTCCAAGCTGCCACGGTTTTATCCTTATCCTTTTTATACTCCGTAACTTAATATCAGCTTTAGTTTTCAGTTATCCTGAGTGCGCTGAGATTAAAGTTAGGCTTAGGGTTACTGGGGTAAATTTAGGTGCACATATAGCATTATGTACAGTAACACACAGCTCAGTTCAAGCAGCCACACAAAGTTAGTGACATAAGACTGTGGAGCGAGAAAGATTTCTGTCTCTCTAATTCCCGGTTGGTGCAGAAGCTCACGGAGCACAGCATGGATAAATGTCTCAGTACCCTGTAGGGGAGAGAAACAAGGAACGGGCATTGATCTATCTGCTGTATGCCTGGAGCGACTCCACACATCACACACCATGAGCTCGACTTGCTAACGATGAAACACACACACACACACACACACACACTGAAACACTGTACAGGTTTGTAACAATCAAACATCGTCCTTCTGCATCCAAATGTTATAGAGGGAGAAACTGTTGTAGTCTATGTTAGGTTTAAATACAGGTAACATTTATTTATTCCACTGCAGACAGTATCAACCTGAGATATTTCAAGCTTTTGTTTTCTGGTCTACTTCATTTCATTTGTTAATAAACATCCATGCCTGCATTTCAGACCTGCAATACATTCCAAATAATAATACTAATAGTGAGATAAACAAACGAAATAATGACGTTCGATTATTTCAGATGACTGTAATCATGATTTGGTACAAAAGCAGCATCCAGGAAAGCCTGAGTCTTTGAGGAGTAAAGATGATCAGAGGATCTCCAGTTCATGACAAATGTGTAAGAAAATGATTGAAATGTTTACAAATAATGCTCCTCAAAGACAGTGGAAGGGATTTCCATATTTCAGTAACTTTTTCTGATCTGTCCTGTTGATAAATGCATGGACGTCCCTGATAAAGATGTCGTCTTGAAGGCAGCTTATGTTGCTCTAAAATCTCAGTACTTTTCTGCATTAATGCTGCATCACAGAAGTGGAAATGACCTTTATCAAGGGCCCTGACCCGACCCCATACCATGACAGAGCCTGGCTTTTTGGACTTGTTCCTCATAACTGTCTGGATGCTCCTTTTTTGTCTTTGGTTTAAAAAAAAGATCTCTTATACTGATGGGTCTGAGCACAGTCCCCGTCCCCACTGTGTGATGGTCCATCCAAGATGCCTCCAAGCCCTGAGAAGTCGATGCCCCTTCTGGACATGGTTATAACATAAGTCTCCTTTTTTTGTACAGTAATGTTTTAAGTGGTATTTGTGAATGTAACTCTGTATTGTAGAGCTTGATAAAGGTCTGATAAAGGAATCCCTTGTCCATGTGGTTCTATCAGCTACTGATGAATGACGGTTCTTGATGCAGGGCCATCTGAGGGAGCAGAGATCACCCCTCTTCAGTTTAGGCTTGTGCTCTTGCCCTTTATGCACTGAAATTCCTCCAGATTCTGAATCGTTTATTGATATTATGATATTATGTAAAGGTCATTTACACTTCTGTGATGCAGCATTAATGCAGAAAAGTACACAGATTTTAGAGCAACATAAGCTGGCTTCAAGATGACATCTTTATCAGGGACGTCCATGCATTTATCAACAAGACAGATCAGCAAAAGTTTCTGAAATATGGAAATCCCTTCCACTTTTTCTTTGAGGAACACTGTTTTTAAACAGTTCAATCGTTTTCTCACACATTTGTTGATAAACTGAAGATCCTCTGATCATATTTACTGAACGCTGCTTTTGTACCAAATCATGATTATAATCACCTGTTTGAAGTTACATCATTATTTAGTTTATCCTCATTACTAGCCCTAAATTGCTCCTGTTGCCACTTTTTTTCTGTGTTGATTAGCTGCTTGTGCAGCAGCACTGTGCTTTCAGAATGGAGGCCGGTGTGAGCTGAGCGTGACAGCATGCGGTCTTCATTAAACACACCGAGACTGACTGAGCTGAACCCTCACTGTCTCCACACTGATGCTCCACGAATCCACCTGGCTCACAGCTGGAGATATATCTCCGCTCGATCAGCTATGTCAGGTAAGTGATGCTGGTGGAACTGAATTCATGATGCCTGGAGTCTCTAAACTCCAGGACTGGAAAAGCAATTATGGTCAGAGGAAAGATACCTCATACAGCTGAAACACTGAGACTCTAGTACTGTAGACCACACCAGGAAAAAGCAAGTGTAGGAGTGGGTCAGGGTTACATATAACTTTGAGGACCAAATCTCCTTCTAAGTATAGAAAACCCTGACACTTTTACCACTCAGGTTAGAATGAATTAGCTACAGTACTATTAGGCCAATGGAAAATTCCCATAACGACAGAAAAACAAACTGCTGTGTGTGTACATGTTAAATGATGCTCCAGTCAAAGGTGATGGATAATTATCCATGTTAATAGGTGTGAGCAAATGTTAATAGGCTAATTTGAGGTTTAATGTGGCCAAAAGGCATGAAGGGTGCATTACACTGAATTGAGAGAGTGTGTTAGGATGCATGGCAGGCTGAGGTGAGCATGCGTGTGCTTTGGAGTGTGGTATATTCAGGAAGACAGGAGTA
>JAJAGP010002000.1:77329-142110 GCA_025084515.1 Ancistrus triradiatus
TCATTTAAGGCTAAATATTCATCAGGTCTAATCCAAGTTTCAGTGAGACACAGAGCGTGTAAGCGTTTATCAGTGATCATTTCATTTACAATCACTGCTTTGTTTGTAAGTGATCTAATGTTAAGTAATCCTAGCTTTAGTCGAATGTTGTTATTTCTTTGGCAGCTATCTGTGTTTATACTAATGAGGTTATTAAAACAGACTTTTTGAGAGCGTTTACGTTTAGGACAGATGCGGGTAACAGACACAGTTTCAATAATGTAGGTTCTGGGTGACGGTGCATTGCTACCAGCAGACAGTTGGTTAAGCCGGTCTGTCTGCTGCCTGACCAATGCTCTGGATAGTCAGCCCCTAACCAATCGGGCCATAAACAAGCAAGATTTCTGGCTCTCACATACAGTACCTTTAACTTCTTCTTTAAGAAGCTCTTCTGTCCTCCACTTGTTACCTGTATTAATGGCACCTGTTTGACCTCGTTATCTGTATAAAAGACACCTGGCCACAGCCTCAAACAGTCAGACTTCAAACTCAACCATGGCCAAGATCAAAGAGCTGTCGAAGGACACCAGGAAGAAAATTGTAGACCTGCACCCGGCTGGATAGAGTGAATCTACAAGAGGCAAGCAGGTTGGTGTGAATAAATTAACTGTGGGAGCCATTGTAAAAAACTGGAAGACATCCAAGACCATAGATAATCTCCCTCAATCTGGGGCTCCACGCAAGATCTCATCCCGTGGGGTCAAAATGATCATGAGAACGGTGAGCAAAAATCCCAGAACTACACGGAGGAACCTGATGAATGACCTGCAGAGAGTTGAGACCAATGTGACAAAGGCTATCATCAGTAACACACTACGCCGAGAGGGACTCAGATCCTGCAGTGCCAGGCGTTCCCCCCTGCTTAAGCCAGTACCTGTCCAGGCCCGTCTGAAGTTTGCCAGAGAGCATAAGGATGAACCAGAAGAGGATTGGGAGAATATCATGTGGTCAGATGAAACCAAAATAGAACTTTTTGGTAAAAACTTAACTTGTCGTGTTTGGAGGAAGAAGAATTCTGAGTTGCGCCATACCTACTGTGAAGCATGGGGGTGAAAACATCATGCTTTTTGGCTTTTTTTCTCCAAATGGGACAGGACGACTGATCCCTCTTAAGAGAAGAATGAACGGGGCCATGTATCATGAGATTTTAACCCAAACCTCCTTCCATCAGTGAGAGCATTGAAGATGGAAAGTGGCTTAATTTACAATATACCATAATTTACAATGAAATTCTACAGTCTACAGTGTGATTTCCTGGATTTTTTTTCTCATTTTATCTCTCATAGTTAAAGTGTAAACCAGCCACAAGTTGGTTGTGAATTAGAGGAGAAAGAGAGATTCTGGGGGGAGTTAGATGAAGTGGTTGAGAGCATTCCCAGGGAGGAGAGACTGGTGATTGGTGCAAATTTCAATGGTCATGTTGGTGAAGGTAATAAAGGAGATGAGGAAGTGATGAGCAGGTTTGGTGTTAAGGATAGGAACCTAGAAGGACAGATGGTGGTGGATTTTGCAAAGAGGATGGAAATGGCTGTGGTTAACACATATTTCCAAAAGAATTAGGAGCATAGGGTGACTTATAAGAGTGGAGGCAGGAGCACACATAGGTAGACTACATCTTATGTAGAAGAGGTTGCTTAAAAGAGGCTACAGGCTACAGGGATCAGTGGTCACAAAGGTCCAGGAGTTCAGGTACTTGGGATCAACTGTCCAAGGAAATGGGGAGTGTAAAAAAAAAAGTAAAGAAGAGAGTACAGACAGGATGGAGTGGGTGGAGAAGAGTGTCAAGAGTGCTGTGTGACAAAAGGGTCGCAGCAAAAATGAAAGGAAAGATTTATAAGAGAGTAGTGAGACCACCCTTGTTGCATGGCTTAGAGACAGTGGCACTGACAAAGAGACAGGAAGCAGAGCTGGAGGTGGCAGAACTTAAGATGTTGAGGTTCTCTTTAGGAGTGTCTAGGGTGAACAGGATTAGGAATGAGATCATCAGAGAGACAGCACAGGTTGGAAAATTGGGAGACAAAATTCGAGAGGGAAGACTGAGATGGTTTGGACATGTGCAGAGGAGGGATAGTGGATATATTGGTAGAAGGATGTTGGAGATGGAGCTGCCAGGCCAGAGATGGAGAGTAAGACCAAAGAGGAGTTATTTGGTTGTGGTAAATGAAGATATGCAGGGAGTTGGGGTGAGAGTAGAGGACGTGGAGGACAGGGTTGAGGTGGAAACGTTTAACTCTCGCTGTGGTGACCCCTGATAAAGGGAGAACCCGAATGAGAAGAAGATCTCTCATAGTTGAAGTGTACCTATGATGAAAATTACAGTCTTTCATCTTTCTAAGTAGGAGAACTTGCACAATCAGTGGCTGACTAAATACTTTTTTGCCCCACTGTGTATATATATATATATATATATATATATATATAATATATATATATTTATATATATATATAATGTTAAAGAATGCTTCGAGGGGAACCCAATGTGACCCTAATCAGAATAAGCGGACCTGAAAGAGGAAGGGCATTTCGGTTAAACAAAGAAACATACAAACCACCAGAGGATACAGCAGCAGGGCGGGGTCACTACTTTTTCCGCTCACATAAATAGTGGGTGCTTGACAGTTTGTGAACCCTTCAGAATTTTCTTTATTTCTGCATAAATATGACCTAAAAATCATGATGAGTTCACACAGGTCTTAAAAGTGGATAAAGAGAACCCAGATATAAAAATGAGACAAAAAAATATTATACTTGGTCATTTATTTTAATTGAGGAAAATGATCCAATGTTACATATTAGTGAGTGGCAATAGTATGTGAGCCTTTGGTTTCAGTATCTGGTGTGACCCCCCTGTGCAGCAATAACGTTTCCTGTAGCTGTTGATCAGTCCTGCACACCCGCTTGGAGGAATTTTAGCCCATTCCTCCGTACAGAACAAGCTTCAGCTCTGGGATGTTGGTGGGTTTCCTCCTCACATTAGCTGCTCACTTCAGGTCCTTCCACAACATTTCCATTGGATTAAGGTCAGGACTTTGACTTGGCCATTCCAAAACATGAACTTTATTCTTTCTTTAACCATAAGAACGGCTTGTGTGCTTAGGGTCGTTGTCTGCTGCATGACCCACCTTCTCTTCATGGACAGAGTGTCCTGACATTTTCCTTTAGAATTCTCTGATATCATTCAAAATTCATTGTTCCATCAATGATGGCAAGCCGTCCTGCCCAGATGCAGCAAAACAGGCAGGCCCAAACCATGATAATACCACCACCATGTTTCGCAGATGGGATAAGGTTTCTTATGCTGGAATGCAGTGTTTTCCTTTCTCTCCAAACATAACGCTTTTCTTTTAAACCAAAAAGTTCTAATTTGGTTTCATCCCATCCACAAAACATTCTTCCAATGGCCTTCTGGCTCGTCCCCACGTGATCTTTAGCAGCAAACTGCAGATAAGCAGCAATGTTCTTTTTGGAGAGCAGTGGCTTTTCTCCTTGCAACCCTGCCAATGTGAGAGAGGAATTCAGTTGCTTAGAAGTTTACCCTGGGTCCCTTGTGACCTCGCCAACTGTTACAACAACACTTTGCTCTTGGGGTGATCTTTTTGTTGGTCGACCACTCCTGGGGAAAGTAACTGGTCTTGAATTTCCTCCATTTGTACACAATCTGTCTGACTGTGGATTGGTGGAGTCCAAACTCTTTAGAGATGGTTTTGTAACCTTTTTCAGCCTGATGAGCATCAACGACTCTTTTTCTGAGCTCCTCAGAAATCTCCTTTGTTCGTACAATGATACACTTTGACAAACATGTGTTATGAAGAGCAGACTTTGATAGATCCCTGTTCTTTAAATAAAACAGGGTGCCCACTCACACCTGATTGGCATCCCATTGATTGAAACACCTGACTCTAATTTCACCTTCAAATTAACTGCTAATCCTAGAGGGTCACATACTTTTGCGTTTCACTAATATGTAATATTGGATCATTTTCCTCAATAAATAAATGACCAAGTATAATATTTGTGTCTCATTTGTTTAACTGGGTTCTCTTTATCTACTTTTAGGACTTGTGTGTGAAAATCTGATGATGTTTTAGGATATTTTTACGGAGAAATATAACAATTCTAAAGGATTCAAAAACTTTCAAGCACCACTGTATATGCTGAAGAATGCTTCGAGGGAACCCAATGTGACCCCAATTAGAATAAGCAGACCAAAAAGAGGAAGGCATTTCGGATAAAAAAGGAACATACAAACCACCAGAAGCTACAGCAGCAGGGGGGTCACTTACTTTTTCCACTCACATATATGGACCCCTGGACTGTTTTCCTCAATACTACTACAATATTAAATTTCCTGTAGCTGCTTCCTCTATTCAGACTGGAAAGGTTTGCATCCTGCTAACTTCATGGAAGTGGTCGGCAAGCAGCTCCCTGTAAACCGGAACTGGAAGATTTGGAATTTGGATCTGGTGGGCGAATAAAAATCTAAATAATTAATACTTAATAATTAACAATTTAATAATTTAAATAATTTATTTAAATAAAAAAAATAAATAAAACCTTTCATGGGGTTATAGAGGTTTATTTTTGAAAATAAAATAAGTATTCAGAAAGTGTTTTGTATTCACATCATTTTTTACATTTTAACTGTAACATAAAAATAATGCAAATTTTTTTGTGAAAAGTTTATTGTCAAAGTAAAAGACATTTTTTTGTTGAATATAATTTGGCGTATGAGTTTTTATTAAAGGAGGATCCTTAATATTTCTCCTTTGCTGTAAGGAAAGCTCTTTACAGTCTCTGCATTTATTAAAAATAAAAGTATATAATTTAAAAAAGTCCCTGTTAGGAGAAACCATGGCATGAGCTGAAACAGTGAGAGGAGATTCATGTGGAAAGCCTCAAACTGATTCCTAAATCGAATTGACCCAGCTCAGCAGGACCGAAGCAACACAAGTAGGATAAACTATGTGAGACCAATAAAAGTGGGAGGGGCCCGATGTGTCCAATCACACAAACAGACCACCAACTCGGCCCCCCGTCCCGAGGAGAGCTGGGAGTCAGGAACGCCGGCGATACCAGGAGTCCTCCGGTTCTTGGAAAACCAAAGGAAACCAGCCACTCGTTTCTCCTTCTGGAGTTTTCTTTTTATTTTCTTTTACACTGCATTCCACATGACCTTCTCGCATTTCTAGTGTACGACCAACAGTGTATGAAACCGAGCTTTGGTTGATCAAAATGTCTTGGAGCTGTTCATCAGGTCTGCATTCAACCTTCAACTGTATAGCCTCAACAGATGAGCTTTGCCCTGCAGCACCCTTGGCAGGGACGCCTTGACTTGGATTGATGAAGCACTTGTAGACTACAAAACCCAAACCCACAACTATTACAGCTATTACAGCTATGATCAATCCTAAAGCCCAGCGAGGAAATCCAGGACCTGTGAGAGAAGAAAAGAAAGGAAGAAAGCATCAATCACCACTGGTTCATCTCCACTAAGAGAAGAGCTTTCATCCTGCTGAAGGTGCTGCTGGATTCACCAGGATCCTACCAAAGGCCAAAGAAGCAATGCTAGGTATCTCCACTACCTTCAGGTCATGCCTGGATGATGTAGACCTTCTCATCCTGGTCGTATGGGTTCGAGGCTCTGCAGGTGTAGTTTCCTGAAGTTATAGGCTTCACAACGAGGACTGATCCCTGATGTTCCTGTTCCAGACGTGTTCCAGGTGTAGACCGGAAGAGGGTTCGAGATCACTGTACAGTTTAAGATGATCCCCTCATGGCTCTTCATCTTATTGGAGAACTCGGGTTTGTCTGCGGAAAGCCAAGAATGTTTTTAGCATTCTACCGATGTTCAGTAGATTTTCCTCATTTGTCAAAGGAAAGCTTACAGTGCATGCTGACGGAGAGAGGAACCAATTTCTTAGAGGGAGGAACCGCAGGTCCTTCTGGTCCCAGTTCCATCTCTGCCTCGCAACAGTACATCGCTCCATCGACACTTCTCCCGGCTTTGATCTGGAGTTCGGCTGATTCATTGACTGGAAATGGTGCGGCTCCGGAAAAATTCAATCTGTTTAGAACCACGTCATTTCGATACCAGCTCACGATAAGACTAAGAAACGGGGCGACCCACTGGACGTCACACTTGAGGGTATAGCTCCTCCCCTCAGTCAGATGTCCTGTGTGGTGACTCGATCAGGGATTTTTGTGGAATGGAAAGTTCTGTTAGGATAAACAACAAAACAACGCCTTTTTGCTTCCTCAGAAGATCTTTAGAACAAGAACTTAACTGTACACTGTAACTGGAAGACTCGTCCATGTCTGATAAATATCAGTATTGATGTAGCATATCGGCTTTAAGTCATAGAGTGTTACACTCTTGACTCTCCATTTCAGGAACTGGACTCCGGTCTTCATTTGTATCAGCTACTGAGAAGATTCCCAGCCAATCCCTTTATGGCTGATGTTGGCTGAACAGTTGGCTGAAGCTGGAGCTCCGTGTTCCACCACCAGGCTTGGAGGCTCAATCACCAGGAAACCAGCAGCAGCAGCAGCAGCAGCAGCTAGGAAGAGGTTAAAGTTAACTACATTTTTTCTCAATGGGAAGGTAGGGGTGTGACATGGCAAACTGGTCGGGGTTTTACCAGAAAAACAACGTCCTGCTTCCTGTCAGCGTAGCTTACTCACTGTTCTCACACTCAACCTTACTTTCCCTAATGGACGCTGTTCACCTTTGAACTCAGGAATGAGTAAAAATTACGCCACCTTGAAGTACACCATTATGTTTCCTGTGAAATCCTCTACCAGTATGACATGCCACATGCCCACCTTCCCGTTTGGGAAAAATCGAAAAGTTGGATTCAAGAAAGAAGCAACATTCGTTCCCTGTCATCTGCTGGTTAAAAATTGGATGGTTTTCATCTTAGATGGATGTTTCCTTACTTTTCAGACAGCTTTACATTTTATGAAGATATAGTGTATATGGACACCTTAAAAAATATGTACATACATATATACATATGCAGTATACACTGCTCAAAAAAATAAAGGGAAAGCTCAAATAACACAATAAAACTCCAAGTAAATCAAACTTCTGTGAAATCAAACTGCTCACTTAGGAAGCAATACTGATTGACAATCAATGTCACATGCTGTTGTGCAAATGGAATAGACAACAGGTGGAAATGATTGGCAATTAGCAAGACACACTCAATAAAGGAGTGGTTCTGCAGGTGGGAATCACAGACCACTTCTCAGTACCTATGCTTTCTGGCTGATGTTTTGGTCACTTTTGAATGTTGGTGGTGCTTTCACACTCGTGGTAGCATGAGACGGACTCTACAACCCACACAAGTGGCTCAGGTAGTGCAGCTCATCCATGATGGCACATCAATGCGAGCTGTGGCAATAAGGTTTGCTGTGTCTGTCAGCGTAGTTTCCAGATGCTGGAGGCGCTACAAGGAGACAGGTCAGTTCTTATATATATATAAATTAAAATAGATCTAAACTGAGTGTAATCGTTTTTCTTTGGGAAAAAATAAAACCTAAAATATATTTAATAATCAAATAATCAAGCAATTAAAATTACAATTAAAATATAAATTACTTTAATACTTTAAATTGATTCAATATTTTAAAAATTATATAATAACAAATTAATCAATAACAATTGTTATAATTAATAATAATTAGTAATATAAATAATAAGCATTTATAATAATAATAACAACAACAACAAAAACAACAATAATAATAATAATAATAATAATAATAATGATAAAATGGACCTGTTAGAAGAATCAAATCAGATAAGAGCCATGTGACGACTTTCACTATCCTGAAGAGGGACCCTGTCCAGAATAAGCGGATCTAAAAGAGGAAGGAAAACCAACAGTTTCTTCAATAAATCAATGACCGAGTATACTGTATTTGCCTCATTTTTTTAATTTGTTTCCTTTTAACCTACTTTTAGGACATTTGTCAATCCTTGAAGAATCGAATTTTTAGGAATTAATTTTTTAATACTGAGACTAAAACATAAAAGACACATTTATACAAGGTGCATTTTATACATTTTAAAAAAATACTGAATATATTTTAACAATTTATTCTGTAACTGGACACCTTGGGCGAGTATGATGTTCATTATGGTACAAAAATATCTAAAAATATTTTCTTAAATAGATTGAAACTGTGTGTAATTATCTTTATAGGAAGGGAAGAGACAATAGAAAATCATGTGATACTTATTTATTACTAAAACTGTATGGACTTAATGTTAAGCAGAGTTGTTTCTTTTTTAACTAAAAAACAAAGTTTTTATTGAACCAATTACTGCTTGGATATTACACACTGGGAGGGCTAGAGGGTGCTGTTGCTCCACTACAGTTCTCTCTGGAATTCTGGCCTATCATTGACCTTCAGGAGGTCCTTTAGATTCCACTGATTACAAAATACTTCTGATAACATATAAAACTCTACATGGCCTGGAACAAACAGTGTCTCAGTGAACTCAGAAAGTCTTACAATCCAGCTCGTCTACATCGTTCAAAGGGTGCAGGACTTCTTTTAGCTTCCAGAATCCAAAAGGTCACAGCAGGGGGAAAGGCTTTCTCATAAATGGCCCCCCAACTATGGAATAAACTCCCCACTTTAGGAGATCTGCATTTTCTGTAGGAACTACAACAGTGCTTGGAATGTGGCAAACGGAAAGAATCTGGGTTTGACCAAAAAAAAAATTTTTCACAAAAAATAATATAACAACAAAAACCAGTCCATTTTACTGCAGCTTAGAAGTGACAGCTTCTCAGAGTCACGTGACCAGATTACACCAACACACAGCGGAACTGGGAGGGGCGGGAGCTGATTGCGCGAGCAAGACGAGAAAGGAGTGGTGTTTGCACCCACTTCTACTTTTGTGATGAAACAGATGCAACAAATGAAACATAAAGGAGACAAACTGAAACTAAAGTACCAATACCGACGGTGTTATCGATAGTATTGATAGTATTGATCGATCCGCTCAGCCCTAAGCTCAAAGCGGTTATTCAGTCAGGTCTAGGCAGACTTGGGTTGTTTTGTCTTTAATGCCACTGATTTTGATTTTTGGTTGAAATCTTAGTCTTATGGTTTTGATATGACTCTCGTCTCGCTGTTTCTGCTCACGCCACGGCTTCTTCTAACGGGTACGTTTGGTTTGATTTGATTTATTAGCCGCGGGCACGCCCATCTGCCCTCGGAAAAATCCGTTATGTACATTTTTAGTTACTCATAGTACCACTGCCTTGTGTTTTTACTTTGACAGTATGGCAAAATTATAAAGTTCAGTAAAATAAGCTAATCAAATTATTATCAAATCACTCTGGCATATCCCTGAAGAACTCTTAATTCTTTCCTTATGCTGTTAGTTGCAGACATTTTTCCTGAAGGAAGTTGGAGCAACGGGACGGTGAACTTATGTGAAGTGTCAATTCAATTCTATATACCTCATTATTACTGTGAAATATAATCATCTTTTTAATCATAATGAACATTCTTCTTTTTGATGGTGTCCAAATATGCAGTATGTTCCTTAAAACTGTTCAACATTTATTGTTGCAAAATGCCTAACACATACCTATAAAAATAGGCTACTTTCTTTATGATTATGAGTATTTTTAGACTTGTTTTTATTCCACCTGTTTTTAGAGTGATTTTAAGTTATAAATTAGGCTAAATATTTAATAATAATAATAATAATAATAATAATAATAATAATAATAGCAATGTCTGTTGTAGATTAGAAGTTGCAAACCATCTTATTAGAGGAAGTTTGTACAGGAAGTTCATGACAGCAAAGCAACTGACAGCGATGATATTCTTAGCTCTGTCTTAAACTTTAACTTCTTCCTAGCTGCTGCTGCTGCTGCTGGTTTCCTGGTGATCGAGCCTCCGAGCCTGGTGGTGGAACATGGAGCTCCAGCTTCAGCCAACTGTTCCACCAGCATCAGCCATAAAGGGATTGGCTGGGAAGCATCTCAGGATCCGATACCAATGAAAAGCGGAGTCCAGTTCCTGACCTGGAGAGTCAAGAGTGTAACTCATTATGACTTAAAGCCGATATGCTACATCAATGCTGAAAGTGATCAGACAGAGAAGAATCTTCCAGTTACAGTGTACAGTTAAGTTCTTGTTCTTAAGATCTTTTGTTCTGCAAGTTTAGTTTTTCTTGTCCTAACAGAACTTTCCACTCCACAGAAATCCCTGATCGGGTCTCCATCAGTCTGAAGGACCACACAGGACATCTGATTGAGGGGAGGAGCTACACCCTCCAGTGTGACGTCCAGGGGGTCGCCCCGGTTCGGAGTCTTGTTGTGAGCTGGTATCAAAATAACGTGGTTCTAAATAGAAATAGGAATTTTTCCGAAGCCACACCATTTCCAGTCAATAAATCTGCCAAACTCCAGATCGAAGCCTGGAGAATTCATGATGGAGCAACGTACTGGTGCGAGGCAGAGCTGGAACTGGGACCAGAAGGACCTGTGGTTCTTCCCTCCAAGAAATCGGTTCCTCTCTCAGTCAGCGTGCACTGTAAGCTTTCCTTTGACAAATGAGGAAAATCAATGAAACATGTTTGAAAAGTTCAAAACGTTCTTGACTTTCTGCAGACAAACCCGAGTTCTCCAATCAGATGGGGATCATCTTCCAGAGCCATGAAGAGATCATCTTAAACTGTACAGTGATCTCGAACCCTCCTTCGGTCTACACATGGAGCTCAAGACGTCTGGAACAGGAACATCAGGGATCAGTCCTCGTTTTGAAGTCTAAAAGTTCAGGAAACTACACCTGCAGAGCCTCGAACCCATACGGCCAGGATGAGAAGGTCTACATCATCCAGGCACGACCTGAAGGTAGTGGAGATACCTAGCATTGCTTCTTTGGTCTTTGGTAGGAGCGACATTTTGCCACTTTGAGGCTCCATTGGCATTGGGTTTCCTGGAATGTTCTATCCGCTTTGGGTGGGCTGGCACCAAGCTGAGGTCTTTGCCCAGCCAGGGAGCTTTGTGCCCTGCCAGGGGCCTCAATCCCGCTTAACCGCAGTGTCGCTTAACAGAAGAGACTTTGCGAGAGAAGACTTTTTGCTGGTTGTTATGATCTAAACATTTTATGGATTGAAAAGAAATCATCCAAGTCACGACAGTCTAAGTACACGTGAAGTTGTCGAAATAGTTTCTGAAATGAACATTGCAGTCTATGGAAGAGATTTCAGTACCTTGTCATGAACAAATCGTCATAACTCGGAAAATGATTGGTAGAACGATGAGATATTTTTTTAGACTTCAGAAAGGGGAAGGATATCTGCCGTTCAAAGCTTGAATGGTGTTTCTAGGTGAAAGTAGAAGTATTTTAGGCAAGATTGTTCAGTGAAAAAGCGAATTAAGTCGATTCTCATGCAAAGCTAGAGTTGTGTTACATTACGCTCTCTGGGTGCTGCTCTCATAGGAAATGAATGGAGTGGAATTTAAAGAGTGACAGAAAGTGCAATTTAAAGAGTGCAATCTTTCTGAAATTTGGCAGCACGGGTCACATTGGACCTGCATCAACATTTGTATATTAGCTGTATACAAATTCACTTCACCTGAACATGCTGGACATTTTAGCTTTTGTTTCATGTCGATATGTCAAAAACTGTGGGAGGAGAAACGCTCAGAAAACCAGGTGAAATAACAATAATAGCCAGGATGTTGGTGTCCTCCTCCTAGTTGCTGCTGGTGGAGCTCTGGTGTTTGAGCCCCCAAACCTGCTGGTGGAACTCGGAGCTCCAGCTTCAGCCAAATGTTCCACCAACATCAGCCACCTAGGAATGGGCTGGGAATCATCTCAGGGTCCGATACCAATAAAGACCGGAGTCCAGTTCCTGACCTGGAGGGTCGAGAAGATAACGAACTTTGATCTGAAGCCGATATGCTACATCGATACTGAAAGCGTTCGGCAAGTGAAGGAGCTTCCAGTTACAGTGTACAGTTAAGTTCTTGTTCTTAAGATCTTCTGAGGAAGCATCAAGGCGCTGTTTTGTTGTTTATCCTAACAGAACTTTCCACTCAACAGAAATCCCTGATCGGGTCTCCATCAGTCTGAAGGACCACACAGGACATCTGATTGAGGGGAAGAGCTACACCCTCCAGTGTGACGTCCAGGGGGTCACCCCGGTTCGGAGTCTTGTCGTGAGCTGGTATCGAAACAACGTGGTTCTAAACAGATTGGATTTTTCCGGAGCCATGGCATTTCCAGTCAACGTATCTGCTGAACTCCAGATCAAAGCCGGGAGAAGTGTCGACAGAGCGGCGTACCGGTGCGAGGCAGAGCTGGAACTGGAACCAGAAGGACCTGCGGTTCCTCCCTCCAAGAAATCGGTTCCACTCTCCGTTAGCGTGCATTGTAAGCTTTCATTTGACAAATGAGGGAAATCTACTGAATATGGGTGGAATGCTAAAACTGTTCTTGGCTTTCCGCAGACAAACCCGAGTTCTCCAATCAGATGGAGATCATCCTCCAGAGCCATGAGGAGATCATCTTAAACTGTACAACGATGTCGAACCCTCCTCCGGTTTACACCTGGAGCTCAACACGTCTGGAACCGAAACATCAGGGATCGGTCCTCGTTTTGAAGCCTAAAAGCTCAGGAAACTACACCTGCAGAGCCTCGAACCCATACGGCCAGGATGAGAAGGTCTACATCATCCAGGCACAATCTGAAGGTAGTGGAGATACCTATCATTGCTTATTTGGTCTTTGGTAGGATCCTGGTGGATCCAGCAGGACCTTCAGAAGGATGAAAGCTCTTCTCTTAGTGGAGATGAACCAATGGTGATTGATGCTTTCTTCCTTTCTTTTCTTCTCTCACAGGTCCTAGATTTCCTCGCTGGGCTTTAGGATTGATCATAGCTGCAATAGTTGTAATAGTTGTGGGTTTGTGTTTTGTAGTCTACAAGTACTTCATCAATCCAAGTCAAGGCGTCCCTGCCAATGGTGCTGCAGGGCAAAGCTCATCTGTTGAGGCTGTACAGTTGAAGGCTGAATGCAGACCTGATGAACAGCTCTAAGACATTTTGATAAACCAAAGTTTATTCATACACTGTTGGTCCTACACTAGAAATGCGAGAAGGTCATGTGGAATGCAGTGTAAAAGAAAACAAAAAGAAAACTCCAGAAGGAGAAACGAGTGGCTGGTTTCCTTTGGTTTTCCAAGAGCTGGAGAACTCCTGGTATCGCCGGCGTTCCTGACTCCCAGCTCTCCTCGGGACGGGGGTCCGAGTCTGTGGTATCACGTCTGTTTGTGCGATTGGACACATCGGGCCCCTCCCACTTCTATTGATCTCACGTACTTTATCCTACTTGTGTTGCTTCGGTCCTGCTGAGCTGGATTGACTCGATTTAGGAATCAGTTTGAGGCTTTCACATGAATCTCCTCTCACTGTTTCAGCTCATGCCATGGTTTCTCCTAACAGGGACTTTTTTTTAATTATATACTTTTATTTTTAATAAATGCAGAGACTGTAAAGAGCTTTCCTTACAGCAAAGGAGAAATATTAAGGATCCTCCTTTAATAAAAACTCGTGCGGCAAATTATATCCAGCAAAAAATGTCTGTTACTTTGACAGTAATCCTGTAAAAAAAGTTTGCATTATTTTTATGTTACAGTTAAGCTGTAAAAAATGATGTGAATACAAAACACTTTCTGAATATTTATTTATTTTATTTTCAAAAATAAACAACCTCTATAACCCCATTCAGGTTGACCATAAAAAAATGACAGGTTTTATTTATTTACTTTAAATAAAAAATGCACAAATCAATTAAAGTAAATTAAATATATATATATATATATATATATATATATATATATATATATATATATATATATATATATATATATATATATATATATAGATATATAGATATATATAGATATATATACGTAATATAGATAGATAGATATATTTAATTTTACCTTTAATTGATGTTGTGCATTTTTTATTTTAAAGTAAATAATAAAACCTGTCATTTTTTTTATGGTCAACCTGAAAGGGGTTATATATATATATATATATAATATATAGAATAGATATTAGAGAGAGATAGTAGAGAGAGAGAGAGAGGGGGAGAGGGGATAGGAGAGAGCGAGAGAGAGGAGAGAGAGATGAGAGAGATAGAGAGAGATAGAGAGAGAGAGAGATGAGAGAGAAGAGAGGGAGAGAGATAGGGAATAGAGAGGAGAGGGGAGATAGAGGAGAGGATAGATAGAGAGAGTAGTAGAGAGAGCTAGAGATAGAGAGAAGATAGAGATATAGAGAGAGAGTACAGACATTCATAGATACATATATATATATACTTTTTTTTTTTCTATATTTTTAATATTATAAAATACAGTCACATAACATTTTACGTAATACATTTTTATGTTTGCAAAAATTTATTTCCAGGTACTATTTTAAAACCATATTTTGTTCATTTTGGTTACTATTTTTTTATTTTTATTCGCCCACCAGATCCAAATTCAAAATCTTCCAGTTCCGGTTTACAGGGAAGTGCTTGCCGACCACTTCCATGAAGTTAGCAGGATGCAAACCGTTCCCAGTCTGAATAGAGGAAGCAGCTACAGGAAATTTAAATATTGTAGTAGTATTGAGGAAAACAGTCCAGGGGTCCATATTGTGAGTGGAAAAAGTACGTGACCCCACCCTGCGGCTGTAGCCTCTGGTGGTTTGTATGTTCCTTTTTTATCCGAAATGCCTTCCTCTTTTGGTCTGCTTATTCTAATTGGGGTCACATTGGGTTCCTACGAAGCATTCTTCAGCATACAGTGCGGCAAAAATATTTAGTCAGCCACTGATTGTGAAAGTTCTCCTTCTTAGAAAGATGAGAGAGAGAGTCTGTAATTTTCATCATAGCTACACTTCAACTATGAGAGACCAATGAGGGGAAAAAATCCAGGAAATCACAATGTTTTTAAGGATTTAATTGTAAATCATGGTGGAAGGAAAATTTGGTCACCCAACAAACAAGCAAGATTTCTGGCTCTCACAGACCTGTAACTTCTTCTTTAAGAAGCTCTTCTGTCCTCCACTCGTTACCTGTATTAATGGCACCTGTTTGACCTCGTTATCTGTATAATAGGAACCTGTCCAACAAGCCTGCAGTCCACAGTCTGTCCACAGTTCAGACTTCAAACTCAAAACATGTCCAAGACCAAAGAGCTTGTCGAAGGACACCAGGATGAAAAATTGTAGACCTGCACCAGGCTGGGAAGAGTGGATCTACAATAGGCAAGCAGGTTGGTGTGAATAAAATCAACTGGGAGCAATTGTAAGAAAATGGAAGACATACAAGACCATTGATATAATCTCCCTCTATCTGGGCTCCACGCAAGATCTCATCCCCAGTGGGGTCAAAATGATCATGAGAACGGTGAGCAAAAATCCCAGAACTACCACGGAGGGACCTGATGAATGACCTGCAGAGACCAAAGTACAAAGGCTACCATCAGTAACCACACTATGCCTAGAGGAAACTACCTGCAGTGCCAGGCGTGCCCCCTGCTTAAGCCAGTACATGTCCAGGCCCATCTGAAAGTTTGCCAGAGAGCATATGGATGATCCAGAAGAGGCCTGGGAGAAGATCATGTGGTCAAATGAAACCAAAATAGAACTTTTTGGTAAAAACTCAACTCGCCGTGTTTGGAGGAAGAGTGCTGAGTTGCATCCCAAGAACACCATACCTACTGTGAAGCATTGGGGTGGAAACATCATGCTTTGGGGCTGTTTTTCTGCAGAGGGGACAGGACGACTGATCCGTGTTAAGGGAAGAATGAACGGGGCCATGTATCGTGGGATTTTAAGCCAAAACCTCCTTCCATCAGTGAGAGCATTGAAGATGGAACGTGGCTGGGTCTTCCAGCATGACAATGATCCCAAACACACCGCTCAGGCATTAGAGTGGCTCCGTAAAAAGCATTTCAAGGTCCTGGAGTGGCCTAGCCAGTCTCCAGACCTCAGCCTCATAGAAAAATTGTGGAGGGAGTTGAAGGTCCGTGTTGCCTCAAAACATCACTGCTCTAGAGGAGATCTGCATGGAGGAATGGGCCGGTCGGTCGGTCGGTCGGGGGACATTCAAGGCATCCATTAGCAATTCCAACAATGGCCAGAAAGTATTTAATATTAAGAAGAAAAATAGCAATAAAAATAAACAGAGTAAGTAAGTAACGAAAGTATCACAGTTGTTTGAGTGATGACAATAGTACAGTTACCGGTGTAAACAGTGGGGTGCATATCCACAATAATACATTGTACAAAGAAATACACAGTGCAAAAATGCGATAAAAAATAATAATAAACAGTACTATTTACATGCAAAAACTAAAACTAAAAATTGCACACTATATACATGTATAGACTGTAAAAGGCTTAGTGTAATAGTAGCAGCACAGACATTGGTGTATATGCATGGTTAAACAGTAAGGTTATATATAACAGTTATACAGACAAATCACAAAGTGAGTATATGAAACAGTCTGATAACTGATAACCAACTGTAGAGGACTGGAGTATAACAGTGTCTCAAGATAATTGTTTACCGTACTTGGATGAGTTAAACAGTCTGATGGCCTGAGGGACAAAAGACTTCCTAAATCTGTTAGTGGAACATGGAGTGGACAGCAGTCTGCCACTGAATGAACTCCTCTGCCTGATGATGGCACTATGAAGAGGATGGTCTGCATTGTCCATGATGGTTAGCAGTTTATTGAGGGACCTTCTCTCTGCCACTGATGTAAGACACTCCAGCTCTGTTACCAGCTTTCCTCACCAGCTTGTCCAGTCGACCAGCATCCCTCTTCTTAATACTGCCTCCCCAACAAACTACGGTACAGAAGAGGACACTGGCTACCACAGACTGGTAGAAAGTCTAGGTAGAAAGTTAGGAAGTAGAGCCTGCTCTGTCCCTTCCTGTGGAGTATGTCAGTATTCGCTGACCAGTCCAGCCTGTTGTCCAGCTGTATTCCCAGGAATCTGTAGGTTCTGACCACCTTCACATCGACCCCCTCAATTGAGACCGGCTGCAGAGTATGATTGGACCTTCTGAAGTCCACTAGCATCCCCTTTGTTTTTGTGATGTTCAGTTGCAGGTGGTTGGATTTGCACCACAAAACAAAGTCCTCTATCAGGTTCCTGTACTCTCTCTCCTGGCCTTCACACACACACCCCACAATTGCAGTGTCATCTGAGAACTTCTGCATGTGGCATGACTCCGAGTTGTATTTGAAGTCTGATGTGTACAGGGTGAACAGAACTGGAGAGAGCACGGTCCCCTGTGGTTCTTGTCCAGATGAGAGTGAGCCCTGTGCAGAAGGTAGAGGATGGCATCGTCAACTCCAACCTTCTTCCGATATGCAAACTGCAGTGGGTCCTCAGCATGGCGGACCTGAGGTCTGAGAAGGTTCAACAGCAGTCTCTCCATGGCCTTCATTACATGGGATGTCAGTGCGACTGGTCTGTAGTCATTCAGCTCCTTAGGGCGCGTCTTCTTTGGAACTGGAATGACACAGGATGTCTTCCACACGATCGGAACCTTTCCAAGACACAGGCTCAGGTTGAAGACATGCTGGAGGGGCTTCCCCAGTTGGGTAGCACATGCTCTGAGCATTCTGGGGCACACCTTGTCCGGGCCTGCTGCCTTCCCAGGACTGAGTCTCCTCAGCTCTCTACTGACTTGTTCCGCAGTAAATGTAGGGGGACTGTGAGAATGGATGTTTATTCCACTTGATTGTAATGATAATGGTGATGGATGTGCTGAGGGTACTGATGGTGATGAGGTGATAACTGCTGTAGGAGGAGGGGGGAGGGTGCAGCAGTAGCAGAACAATCAAACCTGTTGTGGAACTTATTAAACTGGTTTGCTCTGTCCACACCCCCCTCTGCTGAGCTGCCACAACTCTTTTTGCAGCCTGTGATGGTTTCCAGACCTCCTTCATACTATTTTCCTGCATCTTGAATCTTGAGTTCCCTCTGTACACGCTTAAGTCCTGTCCAATCTCCGTCTCTAAACGCCCTCTTCTTTTGATTGAGGCGGTCCTTAACATTGCTGGTAATCCAGGGTTTGTTATTCAGAAAGCATCGTACAGCCTTTGTGGGAACAACAACATCCATACAGAAGTTCAAGTATTCTGTTAAGCAGTGTGACACCCCCTCAATGTCTTCTCCATGTGGGTCCAGTAGCACGTTCCAGTCAGTGGTCTCGAAGCAGGCCTTGAGGGCTTCTTCAGCCTCAGGAGACCAGACTTTGAATGAGCGTGTGATGGTGGGCTGCTTCTGTACCAGTGGTTTGTACTGAGGCTGTAGGAGAACCAGATTGTGATCTGATTTCCCCAACGGAGGTAGTCGGGTTGCCCTGTATGCATCCCTCACGTTAGCATACAGCAGGTCTATGGTAAACTGATGAAATAGAGGGAGAATGGAATTCAGTGTGACATGATAAAAGTCACCAGAAATCGCAAAGAAAGCTTCAGGGTGTTGTGTCTGCAGCGCTGCAATGGTGGAGCTAATGACGTCACACGCCGCCTGCGTGTCCGCCCGTGGTGAAATGCAAACAAAGGTGAAAATGGCGTGTGTGAACTCCCTAGGCATGTAATACGGTCGGAGACTCACCGCCGGCAGTTCAATGTCCCGACTGCAGATAATCTCCTTAACGTTTACATGTCCAGGGTTACACCATCTAGTGTTAATAAACAGTGCGAGCCCCCCACCTTTGCGCGTGCCGCTCCGCTTCGCACCCCTGTCCGCTCTCAGCATCGTGAATCCAGATAGCTCCACGTTAGCATCCGGAGTGTCGCTGGTAAGCCACGTCTCCATGAAACACATCAGACTATACTCCCTGTAGAGCCTTGATTCTTCACCAGTCCAGCCAGGTCATCAGTTTTGTTGGTCAGCGAGTTAACATTCCCCATAACCAACGACGGAACCGAAGGTTTGTACCTCCACCGCTTCTCTGTGTTCTTAGCCTTTAGCTTAGCTCCGGCTCTGCACCCCCGATACTTCCGCCTCAATTCCTCCGGTATTGTATGGACAATGCCCTCTCATCCCTTTGGTCCCAGGGCCAACAGTTGTTCACGAGAATAAACACAGTATTCTCCGCTGCACTTCATATTTGGCATAGACATATCCGCAGGATATAATTATAATACGTACACAAGACGTGTGTAGAGAAAAAATATCAGAATAAAAACTCAAAAAACACGAAAAACACACAGTACGTACGGAGCTACTGGAAAGGCTGCCACTCGTGTCGGCGCCAACTACAGGAGTAGTTGGTGAAGACTTACAGGAAACGTTTCACCTCTGTCATTGTCAACAAAGGTCATGTTACAAAGTATTGAGCTGAACTTTTGTTATTGACCAAATACTTATTTTCCACCATAATTTACAATTACAATTTTTTAAAATCCTACAATGTGTTTCCTGGATTTTTTTTCTCATTTTGTCTGTCATAGTTGAAGTGTAGCTATGATGAAACTTAGGGTGTACTCACACTGAGCGCGGTTGCCTCACTACGTTCAAACAGAAATGCGCTCCGGCGCGCTTTGGTCATGCTTTCGTCATCACAATGCACGCTCGCACAACACACTTCTTGGTTGTACATATGATCGGGTAATCACATACGTTTATGCCGTTCTTAGCTTTCGTTTTGTGCACGCTGTGCAGCTGCCTCCGTAAGCACCAGATGCCGAAAAGAAGTGCGTCACATCATCAGTACATTTATTATAAGGCTTATTAGGGCTGTGTGTCAGCGCGAACATAGAGAAATAAAAAAGCCCTGTATAAGCAGAGAGTCCAATGTGCAGCATAAGAAGTCGGACCACACTGAGCTGCATTATCAATGCACCTTATTATAAGATGTATTAGGGCTGTGTGTCAGCGCAAACAAAACGAAACCAAAGAAAGGCACAGAAGTATGTTATTACCCGATCACATATGTACAACAATGAAGTTGCTGTGCTGTGTGGGCGCGTCTGTGATGACGAAAGCGTGCCGGAGTGTGAATCACACTAGCCAAACGAACCGCGCTCGGGCACCAAACGCACCTGGGCGCGGTTCCAATTGCCTAGTGTGAATACACCCTTACAGACCTCTCTCATCTTTCTAAGTAGGAGAACTTGCACAATCAGTGGCTGACTAAATACTTTTTTACCGCAGTATATATATACTGAAAGTGTATATACTGTGTATATATATATACATATACATGACATCTGCAACCCGAGATCTGCTTTTTCAAAATGACTGCAATCTCAGCAACCACATTTTACAAATGCAAGAGTAAATTGTAAAAAAAATGTTTGAATAATAGTCATTAATCATTTCTCTAAAGCCTATAATTTTCATGTTTTTTATGTAGGAAAAAGTTTTAGCTCATTTTCAAAGGATTTCTTTTACTGATTTGCACTTGTGTTTAACCACTTGAAAGTGTAAATTATTTTTTATCCTCTGTGGGAGACATTGGGACTTACTTTTTGATCTGATGCAGAAGGGAAGTGCAAAATACATAAAGAAAATCATTATACCATGTCCCATTGTCCCTTATAAAGGATATTTGATAAAAAATAAACAAAAAGTGCTTTTGAAAAAAAATTCTTGTGACATGTTTTTTCATCTCATAGACTTATTTTATTTAAAAATTACTGACATGATCAAACTTTAGTTTTTCTCGGTCTCAGGAGGATAAAAGGACTAAAGAAAAAATCTGAAGACTGCTTCGATCTAAAACTACAAAAGCTTTTCATTTCAGAATTTTTTTTATTATTATTTCATTGCAGTTTCCAACAGAGTGTATTGCCCATTTTTATATAAATAAGCAATTTTCAAACTTTGAAAGGATTCTTGTGTGAGAAAGAAAAGTACTCAATAATAAGTATAAAACGTGCCCGTAAGGACAAACCATGGCGTGAGCCGAAGCAGCGACACCTGAATCATGTCTACACCATATTTCCTAAATCGAATAAAATCGGCAGGACTAAAGCAACAGCAGCCAAGCATTTCAGTTAGAAAGGACATGCACAAACCAACACAAGATACAGCAGCTCTATAACTAGACCTCTGTGTGGAGCTTAATAGGTCACCCTTAGGAACCTGACCACCCGCGCTTCGTGCTCTACTTTAGAAGCGTTAGGTCTGGAGAAATACAGCCAATCAGGGAACTGAAAACACTACTGGGTTGAAAGTGTTGATTTTTATTGTGCACCAAAAAGAACTTAGACAAAAACACCAATTCAGCAACCTATAATCAATCCTAACTTAATTGAATATATCATGTAGGCCTACATAGAGAAAACCTCGTCCCATCTGTGAAACATGGTGGTGGTAGTCCCATTGATTGGCCCTGTTTTGCTACATCTGAACCATCATTGATAGGAACGTTGAGTTCTGAATTTCACCGGAGACCTGAGACCGTCAGACCTTGACAGACTCCATCTAGAATACAAAACCCAAAATTGCAGCCAACACGGTAACTGGCACAACTATGACCAAGGCTACAGCCCAGACAGGAAATCCAGAACCCATGGGGACGCTGATGAAGAGAGGAACTGATGTCTTGGAGGGAGGAACCGCAGGCCCTTGTGCTCCCAGTTCCAGCTCTGCCTTGCACCGGTACACCGCTCCATCAACAATTCTCCTGGCTTCGATCTGGAGTTCGGCAGATACATTGCCCGGAAATGCTGTGGCTCTGGAAAAATCTTGCCTCCAGAAAAACGAAACTTGCCAAACACCTTGATGCTTCCTTAGAAGATCTTAAGAACAAGAACTTAACTGTACACTGTAACTGGAAGACTCGTCTCTGTCTGATCACTTTGAGCATTGATGTAGCATATCGGCTTTAAGTCATAATGAGTTACACTCTTGACTCTCCACTTCAGGAACTGGACTCCGCTCTTCATTGGTATCGGATCCTGAGAAGCTTCCCAGCCAATCCCGTTATGGCTGATTCTGGTGGAACAACTGGATGAAGCTGGGGCTCCGTGTTCCACCACCAGGCTTGGAGGCTCAATCACCAGGAAACCAGCAGCAGCAGCAGCAGCTAGGAAGAAGTTAAAGTTAACTTCATGTTTTTCCAAATGGGAAGGTAGGGGTGTGACATGTCAAACTGGTCGGGGTTTCACTAGAAAATCAACGGCGTGCTTCCTGTCATACATATTAACATAGATCTAAACTGTGTGTAATCGTTTCTATTTGGGAAAAAAGAAAACCTAAAATGTAATTAATAATCAAATCTGGTCACGTGTGTTGTAAATTGAATAAACATATATGAAAATATAAAAACATGTAAATTATTTAATCCAGCCAAAAAATAAAAAATACACAAACCCGAAAATGTAAAAACATTTAAAAAAACTTTTACAGCAAGTACAGCAAGTATGATGTTCATTATGGTACAAAATTCAAAAATATTTTCTTAAATATATTGTAACTGTGTGTAATTATCTTTATTGGAAAGGAAAAGAAAATAGAAAATCATGTGATACTTATTTAACAGACTGAAAACAAAGTTCTTATTGGACCAATTATTGTTTGGATATTACACACTGGGAGGGCTAGAGGGTGCTGTTGCTCCACTACAGTTCTCTCTGGAATTCTGGCCTATCATTGACCTTCAGGAGGCTTTAAACAAAGGCTTTTCTCCAAGTTACCACTGACCTTCAGAACCTCACAATTCCTCTTCACTATGATGAAAAGATGAATCGAAATCCGTTTGCTTACTAATTAAACTACAAATGATTTCGTTTCATGTTGATTAAACACTCAGTAAACAAATTACACTTGAACATAACTCGGGAATGACACATACTGTATATTCATAGCTCGTAACAGTTTTTATTCCTTATCTTTTATTATTTGTGATTTCTTTTTTATTAAGTTGTATTTTTATAATCTGTTAATCATTTTCCTTCTTATTACTACGTATTATTCTGCTGTTGATCCTTTCAGAAAATGCTTTGTATTTTCCCTTTAGAATGATTTGCCTTTTATACCCATTTTATAAATAAAGCAGCAGAATATAAAATAATTTTTTACAGGTAGAGTTTTTATTACAGACGTATCTTAATGTTTATCTACACTGGTTGCCAGTTAGATTCCACTGATTACAAAAGACTTCTGATAACATATAAAACTCTACATGGCCTGGAACAAACAGTGTCTCAGTGAACTCAGAAAGTCTTACAATCCAGCTCGTCTACATCGTTCAAAGGGTGCAGGACTTCTTTTAGCTTCCCGAATCCAAAAGGTCACAGCAGGGGGAAAGGCTTTCTCATAAATGGCCCCCCAACTATGGAATAAACTCCCCACTTTAGGAGATCTGCATTTTCTGTAGGAACTACAACAGTGCTTGGAATGTGGCAAACGGAAAGAATCTGGGTTTGAACAAAAACTTTTTTTTTTCACGAAAAATAATATAACAACAAAAACCAGTCCATTTTACTGCAGCTTAGAAGTGACAGCTTCTCAGAGTCACGTGGCCAGATTACACCAACACACAGCGGAACTGGGAGGGGCGGGAGCTGATTGCGCGAGCAAGACGAGAAAGGAGTGGTGTTTGCACCCACTTCTACTTTTGTGACAAAACTAATGCAATGAATGAAACATAAAGGAGACAAACTGAAACTAAAGTACCAATACCGACGGTGTTATCGATAGTATTGATAGTATTGATCGATCCGCTCAGCCCTAAGCTCAAAGCGGTTCTTCAGTCAGGTTTAGGCAGACTTGGGTTGTTTTGTCTTTAATGCCACTGATTTTGATTTTTGGTTGAAATCTTAGTCTTATGGTTTTGATATGACTCTCATCTTGCTGTTTCTGCTCACGCCACGGCTTCTTCTAACGGGTACGTTTGGTTTGATTTGATTTATTAGCCGCGGGCACGCCCATCTGCCCTCGGAAAAATCCGTTATGTACATTTTTAGTTACTCGTACCACTGCCTTGTGTTTTTACTTTGACAGTATGGCAAAATTATAAGTTCAGTAAAATAAGCTAATCAAATTATTATCAAATCACTCTGGCATATCCCTGAAGAACTCTTAATTCTTTACTCATGCTGTGAGTTGCAGACATTTTTCCTGAAGGAAGTTGGAGCAACAGGACGGTGAACTTATGTGAAGTGTCAATTCAATTCTATATACCTCATTATTACTGTGAAATATAATCATCTTTTTAATCATAATGAACATTCTTCTTTTTGATGGTGTCCAAATATGCAGTATGTTCCTTAAAAATGTTCAACAGTTATTGTTGCAAAATGCTGAACACATACCTTTAAAAATACTTTCTTTTTGATTATGAGTATTTTTAGATTTGTTTTTATTCCACCTGTTTTTGAGAGTGATTGTAAGTTATACATTAAACAACATATTTCATAATAATAATGATAATAATAATAATAATAATAATAATAATAGGAATGTCTGTTGTAGATTAGAAGTTGCAAACCATCTTATTAGAGGAAGTTTGTACAGGAAGTTCATGACAGCAAAGCAGCTGACGCGATGATATTCTTAGGTCTGTCTTAAACTTTAACTTCTTCCTAGCTGGTTTCCTGCTGGTGATCGAGCCTCCGAGCCTGGTGGTGGAACATGGAGCTCCAGCTTCAGCCAACTGTTCCACCAGCATCAGCCATAAAGGGATTGGCTGGGAAGCTTCTCAGGATCCGGTACCAATGAAAACCGGAGTCCAGTTCCTGACCTGGAGAGTCAAGAGTGTAACTCACTATGACTTAAAGCCGATATGCTACATCAATGCTGAAAGTGATCAGACAGAGAAGAATCTTCCAGTTACAGTGTACAGTTAAGTTCTTTTATTAAGATCTTCTGAGGAAGCATCAAGGTGTTCGGCAAGTTTAGTTTTTCTTGTCCTAACAGAACTTTCCACTCCACAGAAATCCCTGATTGGGTCTCCATCAGGGTGAAGAACCACACAGGACATCTGATTGAGGGGAGGAGCTACACCCTCCGGTGTGACGTCCAGGGGGTCGCCCCGGTTCGGAGTCTTGTCATGAGATGGTATCGAAACGACGTGGTTCTACCCAATGCAACAACAATTCAAAGCAGTTATTATGGAGCCACACCATTTCCGGTCAACGTATCTGCCGAACTCCAGATCGAAGCTGGGAGAAGTGTCGACGGAGTGACGTACCGGTGCAAGGCAGAGCTGGCACTGGGACCAGAAGGACCTTCGTTTCCTCCCTCCAAGAAATCGGTTCCTCTCTCCGTCAGCGTGCACTGTAAGCTTTCCTTTGACAAATGAGGGAAATCTACTGAACATGGTTAAAAGGTTCAAAATATTCTTGGCTTTCCGCAGACAAACCCGAGTTCTCCAATCAGACAGAGATCATCTTCCAGGACCGTCTGGAGAACATCACCTTAAACTGTACAGTGATGTCGAACCCTGCTCCGGTCTACACCTGGAACTCAGCACATCTGGAACAGGAACATCAGGGGCCGGTCCTTGTTTTGAAGCCTCAACGTTCAGGAAACTACACCTGCAGAGCCTCGAACCCATACGGCCAGGATGAGAAGGTCTACATCGTCCAGGCACGACCTGAAGGTAGTGGAGATACCTAGAGTTGCTTCTTTCGGGTTTTTTTGGGGTGGGGGTGGGGGGGGGTGTTCAGCAGGACCTTTGGCAGGGCAAAACCTCACCTCTTAGTGGAGATGAACCAATGGAGATTGACGGTTTCTTCTTTTCTTCTCTTCTCTCACAGGTCCCAGATTCTATAACTGGGTCGCAATATTGATTCTCGTGCTGCTGCTGCTGCTGCTGCTGCTGCTTGGATTTTTGTGTTTTGTATTCTACAAGAGAAGATTGAGAAGATAGCCATCTGTTAGCGCAATCTTAGGTATCAATCTGATACCAAGTAGTATCGATACCGATACTTTTCATCTAGCATCAATACGCCACTAAAAGATTTTGTGAACTTGATCTGTCGCGGACGTCATTATGGGGTCTGGAAATGTCCTGCAGAATGAAGTGAACGTTACAAATGTACCCAAAAAAAGGGGTATTTACCGAATTACATATTGGGGAGCAGGGCGTTGGTAAGAGACGTGACCAAGAACCCAATGGTCACTATGGCTGAGCTCCAAAGATCCTGTGTGCAGATGGGAGAAACTTCCAGAAGGTCCACCATCACTGCAGCACTACACCAGACTGGGCTTTATGGCAGAGCGACCAGACAGAAGACTGGGCCTGACATTCATTGTGAGGTGAAACCTATAAACAAACAACTTCACAGGACCTTTGGAGCTCAGCCAAAGTGACCATTGGCTTCTTGGTCACGTCTCTTACCAACGTCCTTCTCCCCTGATTTTAGAATTTTGAATTTCATAATTTAAGAATTATGGAGGCCACCGTGCTCTTGGGAACTTTCAGTACAGCAGATTTTTATGTATCGTTCTCCAGATCTGTGGCTCCACACAATCCTGCCTCTGAGCTCTACAGGCAGTTCTTTCCTCCTCATGGGTCCGGCTGGGTTTTTTTTGCTCTGATCTGCATTGTTAGCTGTGAGACCTTATAGAGACAGGCGTGTGTCTTTATAAATCATGTCCAGTCAACTGAATTTAAGAAATGTAATAAGTTTGCAAAAATGTATACAATTCTGTTTTGACTTTCTCATTCTGGGGCATTGGGTGCAGAATGATGGGGAAAACATTCATTTTTTTAATTTTATTTTAGCCCAAAGCCACAATATAACTAAATGTGAAAAAGTGAAAGGGTCTGAAGATTTTCGGAATGCACTGTATGATCATGACTTATTGAATTTTAAAACTAGTTTCCTGTTTGTAAGATGATGTGAACGTGTGCGATTGATTGTTGTTTTAATATTGATATAATAAATAGTTTAATTTTATTTTAGTTGTGTGATTTGTGGTCAATTTAATGCATAGAGAATTTTATTTGGTAACATTTATCAAATGAAAATTGCAACGTTTACTTTGTTATTGTTAGTAATATAACTTGACAAACAAAGTAACTGAAAATGTCAAACAGAAAAAATATAATAAAATCTACTTATTTACTTCAGAAAACATGACAATTTACTTATTTTCATGACTGCCTATGAAAAAATGACTGAATTAATTAAAATAAATGTAACTTGTAAATGAAATATAATTAAGTACCATTTGCTTAATATTCAGTGTTTACTGTATGATTTTTTTTTCCAGTTAGAGTCATGAAGGCCTCTCTGTCACGGGCTTTACATTACATTGTATTTTGTGCTTTCAAGACATTTCATAAAGTTCTGAAGCAGTGCAGCAATAATTTAGATACTGTAGCAGAAACACTGATATTTTTTAAATGTTAAATTCCATGGTAAGTACATTTTACTTAATACTGCCAAGTTATTATAGCAGTAACATTTAAAGCACTAGTGCACATTGTTATGAGGATTTGTTTCAAGTAAACCTACAAGGTATTTTTTCATTGTATTTATAAGCACATTCCAAGTTAGCTATGAAGACTGTACAGTAGATGTACATCAGTGTAAGCCATCTGCATACAGAATGTCAGTAAGCTATCTGAGAAATGAAATATGATGACCAATAAAGGATTTTAAGATGATTTTTAAATACACAACATTACCATAAAATTGAAGTAAAAATGAAAAAGGGTCACTAGATAGAAGCAATTTATTTATCTGCAAATTATCAATGTACTTTGTATATTAATATTCAGGATTAATATAAAAATATATAAAATAAAAGTAAAGACAAGTCTCAAGATGTTTTAAGACCTCTTCATAATGTGTTTTAAGACATGTCAACACGTGGCGATGGCTGGGTGTGGGACCATCACACGATGGAAACGGGGATTGTGCTCAGACCAATCGGTGTTCCAGATCTTATTTGGAAGCCAAAGATGAAAAGGACCGTCCAAAAGCCAGGCTCTGTCATGGTATGGGGTCGGGTCAGGGCCCTTGGTAAAGGTCATTCTGTGCTGCAGCATTAACGCAGAAAAGTACACTGAGATTTTAGAGCAACAGAAGCTGCCTTTAGAGGGACTGTGCCTAGCGGGTAAGGTACTGGACTATGGACCAGAAGGTCCAGGGTTCAAATCCCACCTCTGCCAAGCTGCCACTGTTGGGTCCTTGAGCAAGACCCTTAACCCACAATTGCTTGGATTGTAAGACTGCACCAATTGTAAGTCGCTCTGGATAAGGGCGTCTGCTAAATTCTGTAAATGTAAATGTAAACGTTTAAGACAACATCTTTGTCAGGGACGTCCATGCATTTATCAACAAGACAAATCAGAAAAGGTTAGGACTGAATTATGGAAATCCCTTCCAATCTTTCTTTGAGGAACATTGTTTTGATACATTTCAATCATTTTCTCACACATTTGTTGATAAACTGGAGATCCTCTGATCATCTTTACTTCTCAAAGACTCTAGCTTTTTGTGGATACTTCTTTTGTACCAAATCATGATTATAGTCACCTGTTTGAAATCACATCATGATTTAGCGCAGAATTTGAATCAGTTCATGTGGACATGAGGTTTTGTGGGAGATACGTTTCGCCACTCATCTAAGTGACTTCTTCAGTCTCTTATATACAGCACCTTTGCATAACGACTGATACCTGTGATATAAGAATGGGACCGCTGATGAGTTTTAATATGCAGATAAATAGCCATGGGCATTAATGACAATGGCCGCATGTGCCATTCATTTTTTACAAAAATGAATTCTTTTACTCCGTGTTCAAACCATCGTTCCTCCCTATCAAGGATCTGCACGTCTTCATCCTTGAAAGAGTGTCCACTGGCCTGTAGGTGGGTGTAAACCGCAGAGTCCTGACCTGATGAGGTAGCTCTTCTATGTTGTGCCATCCGTTTCGCCAGTGGCTGTTTGGTTTCCCCGATGTACAATTCTTGGCAATCCTCCTGGCACTTCACAGCGTACACTACATTACTCTGTTTGTACTGGGGGACCCGATCCTTGGGGTGGACCAGTTTCTGGCGAAGCGTGTTTTGGGGTTTGAAAGCCACTGAGACGTGGTGTTTGGCAAAGATGCATCTCAATTGTTCCGATGTCCCTGCCACATATGGAATCACCACTGGTTTACTCTTGGACTGCGGTTGTTGTTGTTCTCCTCTCGTCGATCTGCTGGAGCACTGTTTGGGCGATCTCCACATCTTCATCCTTGAAAGAGTTCCACTGGCCTGTAGGTGGGTGGAAACCGCAGATTCCTGGCCTGTGTTGTGCCATCCATTTCGGCAGTGGCTGTTTGGTTTCCCGGCACTTAACAGCGTACACTACATTATTGTCTTTGTGCTTTTTTTTTTTAAATAAAAAAATTCTACAGGGTTTTTTTTGCCCATTTAAAAAAAAAAAACAATATAAATGTAACAGCAACTTTATACGTTACAATATATATATATATATATTATACAATATAAAAAGAACGCAGGTTTGTCTGCAGAAAGCCAAGAACGTTTTTAGCATTCCACCCATATTCAGTAGATTTCCCTCATTTGTCAAAGGAAAGCTTACAGTGCACGCTGACGGAGAGAGGAACCCATTTCTTGGAGGGAGGAACCGCAGGTCTTTCTGGTCCCAGTTCCATCTCTGCCTCGCACCAGTACGTCGCACCGTTGACACTTCTCCCGGCTTCGATCTGGAGTTTGGCAGATTCATTGACAGGAAATGCCGTGGCTCCGGAAAAATCCAATCTGTTTAGAACCATATAGTTTCGATACCAGCTCACGATAATGCTCCGAACCGGGGCGGCCCCCTGGACGTCACACTGGAGGGTGTAGCTCCTCCCCTCAATCAGATGTCCTGTGTGGTTCTTCAGACTGATGGAGACCCGATCGGGGATTTCTGTGGAGTGGAAAGTTCTGTTAGGACAAACAACAAAACATCGCCTTGATGCTTCCTCAGATGATCACTGTACAATGTAACTGGAAGACTCGTCTATGTCTGATCAATTCCTGCACTGATGTAGCATATCGGCTTTAAGTCATAGTGAGTTACACTCTCCACCCTCCAGGTCAGGAACTGGACTCCGGTCTTCATTGGTACCGGATCATGAGAAGCTTCCCAGCCAATCCCGTTATGGCTGATGTCGGTGGAACAGTTGACTGATGCTGGAGCTCCATGTTCCACCACCAGGCTCGGAGGCTCAATCACCAGAAAACCAGCAGCAGCAGCTAGGAAGAAGTTAAAGTTTAACACAGATCTAAGAAGACTGGCGCTCTCAGCTGCTTTGGCGTCGTGAACTTCCTGTAGCTGCTTCCTCTGATCAGAGTGAGAACGGCTTGCAACGTCTCAAACACCTTTATATTTACTTTAGCTTTCATTTCCTTGCAGACAGTATGAACCTCAGATATTTCATGTGTTGTTTTCTGATCAACTTCATTGTGTTCATTAATAAACATCCGATTCTGCATTACAGACCTGCCACACATTCCAAAAAGTGTTTAGACAGGGGAATTTGGGGCTAGGTGTAGCTTAGAACGTTCTAATTTCCTGTGAATTGCTCTTAATCAAACTGTAATACAAGTTTTGTGGGTCATAGTAGCTTAGTACCTTCTGCTTTCCTGCAGCTTGGTTCTGTATTTAGTTTTTTTTTTAGTCTGAATTTAGCTACTGCTCTGGTTTGGGTTCTTGCTTTGTATCTGAATTTAGCTACTGCTCTGGTTTGGGTTCTTGCTTTGGGAATGAATTTAGCTACTGCTCTGGTTTGGGTTCTTGCTTTGTATCTGAATTTAGCTACTGCTCTGGTTTGGGTTCTTGCTTTGGGAATGAATTTAGTTACTGCTCTGGTTTGGGTTCTTGTTTTGGGTCTGAATTTAGTTACTGCTCTTGTTCTGGTTCTTGTTTTAGGTCTGAATTTAGTTACTGCTCTGGTTTGGGTTCTTGTTTTGGGTCTGAATTTAGTTCCTGCTCTGGTTCTGGTTCTTGTTTTGGTTATGATTATGGTTTGTGTTCTGGGTCTGAAGCTGATTCTAGTTTTAGTCCTTGTTTTGATTCCAAAGCTGGGTCTGAGTCTGGATCTTGGTCTGGTTCTGTGTTTGATCTGGTTCATGTTCTTAACTTGAGGTTTGTTCTTGGTCAGGTTCTGAGTTTGTTTTATGTTTCTTGCTCTGAGACTAGTTCATATGTTGGTTCTGAGTTTGGTTCATGTTTGGGTTCTTGTCCTGGAACCAGAACAGTTCCGGTCAGACTAATCTGCTGATCTCCAGATCCAGGCCAGAAGGCACCGTGGTGGAGCTTAGTGGTTTCATTTTAACTTGGCACAGGTTTGCGTTGGCAGCTTCTCATGAGCCTTCACAGTGTGTCTGTAAAAGTACTTATGGAAATATTTGTGTGTGTGTGTCTGTGTGTCTGTGTGTCTGTGTGTGTGTCTGTGTGTGTGTGTGTTGGATGACACCTTGTCATTGTTTTTTTTCTCACCACGTTTATCTCTTTCTCACATTGTTGCACTCAGAGTTTCCATATCCGTAGAGTCCTGTTAAGTTCAGAGACCTTCTGGAGGGGAGCCTAAACTTTTGCACATTTGCTGTTTTCAAAAAACCTTCACTGTCATTTTAATCTGAGCAGAAAAAAGCTTTTAATAATGAGATGGAGTGATATAGTTATATATACTGTATACAGTATAGCACTTAGTTTGGGTTCCAGTTCCAAGTCTGGTTCCAGATTCTGCTGTAACTTGCTCTTAAGTACCCTGTCATGTAGGCTGTGCGGGCCATGATTTCAAGTGTAGCTTAATACCCTCTGCTTTCCTGTAATGTGCACTTAAGTACCCTGTAATGTAAGCCTGCTGATCCAGAGTCCAGTATCTGAGCCGCTGGGCCACCACAGCCGAATAAATCGATATATATTTTTATACCTCTCCATACAGGTGGAGTTTTTATTACAAGACATGTCTTAATATTTATCATCTGCTGTGAAGAAGCTCTTTTCAGTTCCTGCTCTGATTCAAATCGTAGCCGTTAGAAGAAACCATGACATGACCTGAAACACCGAAGCAGGAGTCATGTCAAAGCCATCAAACTAATCTTTAAACCAAAATCAAATCAGCAAAGCGAAAGCACCCAAGCCTGTCTAAAGGGCATGAACAGTAATGAGGAACCACAGGCAGGGCGTGTCTTAAATCTGTCGGAAATGAGGAGTCAGATAGTACAAGCAAAGTGTGAAGCGTTTCCTGACATTAGATTATATGGTTACCATATCATCCAGCAGTTAGATCCGACCCCGCAGTCTGGCTGGCTGAGAGCCGTTTCTCCCACGACATTACTGACGATAATGGCACTCTTTTTGATGTCAGTTCCTGTCTTGTAGCAACTAGTAGCCAGTCTAATAACTCTTCATATTTTTTCTGAATTTGAGCTAAATTCAAATTGAATCTATTTTTTTGGTTTAGTTTCACTTGCCACTTGCACTAGCCACCACCGAGTTTGGCATACAGGTTTGGCACGTGAATTCTACTGTTACTATTTACTACGACTATTAAAGAATCAAAGCAACCCAGTTCTAACTTAGATTAATTTCTAAATCTCCGTCCTTCCACTCTAATTTCCATCTAGCCCGTCGTTTTGTTAACTAAGAGCTAATATGTAAGCACTATCTTCTCCAACTGGCTGCCTCAGCTGTGTGTGTCTCTATGAGAAAATGGCGGAGCTTGAAGGCAGGATAACTTTACTGCAACAGATTACCAGGATTTGGACCTAACTGACTCTTTATTAGCTATGGTCAACCATACGGCTGTTGTAGCCGCTTTGGACACCATTGCTCTGTGACCAGAAACTGTGCAGCTGCTAAACCATAGTCACAACTGGTAAGCTGTTCCACAGTGTGTGAACAAGACTCCCGGCTCTGAGCGCCATCCTCAGCTCCCGACCCCACATTACAGCATTGCTCTGGGAAACAGATTTTCGGTTTTAGAAGAATGCCATGTCCCTCCTCAGTCCTCAAATTTAGCCAGTTCACCCACGATACCTGTGATTCTGCTGGTCACATCGGACGGCGAGCCTCATCCCAGCCTCCTCCACCAGCAACACTGATTGTGGGAGACTCCATAGTGAGGAATATTAGGAGAAGTTCTGCTGTGGTCCACTCATTTTCGGGAGCCAAAGTTGCGGACATTCTTCTACAGCTATCTTTGTGCTGGAGAAATACACCTCAGTCCAGAATGTGATTATCCACGCTGGATGTAATAATATTTGTGATCAGAGGTTGGAGGTCCTGAAGCGGGATTTCAATGACCTTTTTAGATTTCTTGAGTCAAGCGGAAAACGTATTTTTATCTCCGAACCCATCCCGAGTCTGGGAAGAAGAATCGGACACTTCAGTCACACCTTGAGTCTGCACAGCTGGCTACAGGAGACCTGTTCTTCACATTAGCTTGTTTTTATTGATAATTTTAAATCTCTTTTGGAATCATCCTTCCTTTTTTAGGTATGACAGAATTCATCCCAGTAACCTAGGCACACAGGTTCTAGCAGACAACATGCTCTACACGATGCATAATAACCATAAGAAATGAGTCGGGGCTCAAACTATTGAAACCGTGTCTGTTCCTCGTGCCGTCTATAAACCCAAACGCTCTCATAAAGTTTGTTTAAACAACCTAATTATCATTAGTTCAAATGATCCTGATAAAAACAGTAATAAAGTCAGAGTAAAGTTAGGACTACTAAACATTAGATCACTGGCGTCTAAAGCCTTACTTGTGAATGAAATGATCACAGATAATGGTCTTAGTGTACTTTGTCTTACTGAAACCTGGATGAGACCTAATGAGTCCGTAGGTTTAAATGAAGCAGCTCCTCCTGGATATAGTTATATACATAAACCACGTCCTAATGGCCGTGGAGGAGGTGTAGCAACAACACACTGTATGACAAATGTATAGACCATAACTCTATAACGGATATGGAAACTCTGAGTGTAACGATGTGAGAAAAAAAAATGAGAGGCTGAGAGCCAGAACACGCACACGCAAACACACGCACGTACGCACACACGCGCGCACGCACACACGCACGCGCACGAGCATGCACACACGCGCGCGCGCAAACACATTTCCTTTCGTACTTTTACCTACACACTGTAAAGGCTCGCGAGAAGCTGCGACAGCGATGCTGTGCCAAGTGAATATGAAACCACTAAGCTCCACCACGGTGCCTTCTGGGATTGTTCTGGCTCCAGGAAATGGAATTCTTCCTCAAAACACAAATGAAAATTAATCAGATTCAGAATCAGAACCAGTCACCAGATTCTAAACAAGAACCAGAATTACAATCAGAAAAAGGATCAAACTCAGAACCAAAAGTGGAACCAGTTTTAGTACCATAGCATGAGCAGATTCAGAACCAAAGCAGGAACTAGTTTCAGTTATCACAATCATAACCAAAATAAGAACCTGAACCAGAGCAGTAACTAAATTCAGAACCAAGATTTGAAACCAAAACAGGTCAAGTCAAGTGAAATTTATTTATATAGCGCTTTTTACAACACAGCATTGTCTCAAAGCAACTTTATGGATATATTGGCTCAAAGCCTTAGTCGAGCAAGCCTGAGGCGACAGTGGCAAGGAACAACTCCCCAAACCTTACAGGGAAGAAACCTTGGGAGGACCAAGACTCCAACTTCCAGTGTAGTGTGCCACCATTTGCACTCTAATTTCCGTGCAGGTTGTTTTAGAGCACGTGTATGATCATTATACCAAGGGGCCAGCCATTTATTCCTAATCATTTTGGTTTTAACTGGTGCTACATTGGCTAAGGTTGGGTGCAGCACAGACTCTAACCGTTGGGATGCCTGTTCAAGTTGTTCAGGCTCTACAGGTGATGGGATCAATAGTTCTGGGAGGTTATTGACATTGACATTTGACATGTACAGCATTTAGCAGACGCCCTTATCCAGAGCGACTTACAATTGGTACAGTCTTACAATCCAAGCAATTGTGGGTTAAGGGTCTTGCTCAAGGACCCAACAGTGGCAGTTTGACAGAGGTGGGATTTGAACCCTGGACCTTCTGGTCCATAGTCCAGTACCTTACCCGCTAGGCTACCACGGTCCCATTAGTGAAAGCAGCTGCAGTAGTAGAAGTAATAGTACGTTTAGATTGAGGACGACGCACTGAACAAACCTTACTGGTTAAACACAGATCCGATAGTAAGAGAGAGTGATCTCTTTGTCACCAATATCGATGCCAAGTGTTAATATTAAATCTAAGGTATGATTACAGCGATGGGTAGGACCTGTTACATTCTGGGTGATACCCATAGATTTTATAATGGAATCAAATGCAATTTTAAGAGGATCATGCTCGTTTTCATAATGAATAATAAAGTCACCAACATTTAAAACCTTATCAGTTGTTAGCAGTAGTTTAGAGATAAAGTCTGCAAACTCTTGTAGAAACTCAGAGTAAGGACCAGTTGGCTGATACATTTTTTATTCCATGGAGATTGATTAACTACATCAGCTCCAAGTTACTCAAAGGAATTAGGCATGTAAGTTGTTTTTATATTAAATATACTGCTTAGTTTGTGAACCCTAGTTCTGCATAAATATGACCTAAAACATCATCAGATTTTCACACAAGTCCTAAAAGTAGATCAAGAGAACCCAGTTACACAAATGAGACAAAAATATTATACTTGGTCATTTATCTATTGAGGAAAATGATCCAATATTACATATTAGTGAGTGGCAAAAGTATGTGACCCTCTAGGATTAGCAGTTAATTTGAAGGTGAAGTTAGAGTCAGGTGTTTCAATCAATGGGATGCCAATCAGGTGTGAGTGGGCACCCTGTTTTATTTAAGGAACAGGGATCTATCAAAGTCTGCTCTTCACAACACATGTTTGTGGAAGTGTATCATGGTACGAACAAAGGAGATTTCTGAGGAGCTCAGAAAAAGAGTTGTTGATGCTCATCGGGCTGGAAAAGGTTACAACAACCATCTCTAAAGAGTTTGGGGACTCCACCAATCTACAGTCAGACAGATTGTGTACAAATGGAGGGAATTTCAAGACCATTGTTACCCTCCCCCAGGAGTGGTCCGCCACAAAGATCACTCCAAGAGCAAGGCGTGTAATAGTTGGTGAGGTCAACAAGGGACCCCAGGGTAACTTCCTAAGCAGCTGTAAGGCCTCTCTCACATTAGCTAATGTTAATGTTCATGAGTCCACCACCATCAGAAAAACACTGAATGACAATGGTGTTTGCATGGCAGGGTTTGCAAGAGAAAGCCACTACTCTCCAAAAAGAACATTGCTGCTCATCTGCAGTTTTGCTAAAGATCACGTGGACTAGCCAGAAAGCTACTGAAAGAATGTTTTGTGGATGGATGAGACCAAAATAGAACTTTTTGGTTTAAAATAAGAAAAAGTGTTATGTTTGGAGAAAGGAAAACACTGCATTCCAGCATAAGAAACCTTATACCATCTGTGAAACATGGTGGTGGTAGTATCATGGTTTGGGCCTGTTTTTGCTGCATCTGGGCAGGACGGCTTGCCATCATTGATGGAACAATGAATTCTGAATTAATATCAGAGAATTCTAAAAGGAAAATGTCAGGACAAATCTGTCCAATAAACTCAATCTCAAAGAAGGTGGGTCATGCAGCAAGACACCGACCCTAAGCACACAAGCAACCCGACCCTAAGCACACAAGCCGTTCTACAAAGAATGGTTAAAGAAGAATAAAGTTCATGTTTTGGAATGGCAAGCCAAAGTTCTGACCTTAATCCAAATGGAAATGTTTGTGAAGGACCTGAAGCGAGCACTAATGTGAGGAAACCCACCACATAACCCAGAGCTGAAGCTAGTTCTGTACGGAGGCAATGGGCTAAAATTCCTCCAAGCCGGTGTGGCAGGACTGATCAAACAGTTACAGGAAACGTTTAGCTTGCAGTTATTGCTGCACAGGGGGTCACACCAGATACTGAAAGCAAAGGGTCACATACTTTTGCCACTCACTAATATGTAATATTGGATCATTTTCCTCAATAAATAAATGACCAAGTATAATATTTTTGTCTCATTTGTTTAACTGGGTTCTCTTTATCTACTTTTAGGACTTGTGTGAAAATCTGATGATGTTTTAGGTCATATTTATGCAGAAATATAGAAAGTTCTAAAGGGCTCATAAACTTTCAAGCACCACTGTATTTGGTTCTGGTTCTCAATCTGGTTCTTGCTTTGGTTCTGAATCATGTTGAATCATCTGCACGTTCAAGTTCTCGTCTCGTTCTTGTTCTGGTTCTGAGTTGGGTTCTAGTTTTGAATCAAAGTTTGGATTATGTTTTGGTTCTAAATCTGGTTCTTTTTGTTCATGGTCTGGTTCTTGTTCTGGTTATGATTGTGGTTCTTGTCCTGAACCTGGTTTATATTTTGGTTGTAAGACGGAGTCTGGATAACATTTTGGTTCTGTGCCTGTATCGTGTTCTGGTTCCGAAACTGGTTACTCTTCTTGTTCTTGTTCTGGTTATGATTCTGGCTCTTGTTCTGATTCTGAACCTTTTTCTTGTTTTGTTTTTTGTTTTGACTCAGAACATGGTTCTAGCTCTCTTATTGTATTTTATTCAGGTTTTGGGTTTGAGTGTTACTGTTGTTCTAGTTCTATGTTTTGAACCTGATTCATTTTTACTTTTTATTCATTTTCCCCATGTTTTGGATGTAAATCTGGTTACTGTTCTGAATTTAGTTCTTGTTCTGGATCTGGTTCTCTTTCTGGTTTTTAGTTCTGATTAGGCTTAGTCTGCTTTCCTAACCGAGCCATTTTTCTGAGGTAAAGTGTAATGTTTAATTTCCGCCACTAGAGAGCAGCAGCACACTGTGTACTGTACTTTCACACAAACACGTTCTACAGATTATTATTATGATTATTATTATGATTATTATTATTATAATTATTATTATTATTATTTAATCGACATTATCATTCAATCCTTACAATCTTAGCTTTTGGGACGGGTTGCCAGATTGACATTTCTCACCAGCTTCACGAGGTAAATAGCTAAACTCTCTTCAGTATAGGATTTGTGATATTTGTGAGTTCTTTTTGGGTCCTAAATCTGATTCCCATTCTGGTTCTGACTCTGGTTCCTGTTTTAGTTCAGAGTTTATATCATGTTCTGGTTCTGGGGGTTTTTTTTTTTATGTTTTTGTTTTTTGTTCTGAATCTGGTTCTTCAGAACCAAGAACTTCAGAACCAAGAACCAAGTTCTGAGTCTGTATCATGCTCTGGTGCAGAAAATGGTTACAGTTCAGGTTCTGGTTATGATTCTGGTTCATTTTCTAGTTCTGAAACTAGTTCTAACTTTGGTTCTTGTTTTTATGCTGAATCTGGTTCTGAGTCTGTTTCAGGTTCTGGCTCTTGTTATGATTATAATTGTGGTTCTTGTTCTGGTTATGATTCTGGTTCTTGTTCTATTTCTGAAACTGGTTCTAACTTTGGTTCTTGTTATGATGCTGAATCTGGTTCTGAGTCTGGATCTTGTTCTTCTTCTAGGTCTGGCTCTGGTTCTCTTTCTGTATTTTGTTCACGTTCTGGTTCCTAATCGGATTATTTTTTTAGTTGTTGTTATGGTTCTAAATCTGATTCCCATTCTGGTTCTGAATCTGGGTACCTCAGAACCAATAATCATGTTTCGTATCATGTTCTGGTTCTGGTTTATGTTCTAGTTCTGAACGGATTCTAACTTTGGTTCTTGTTTTGAGTACAAATCTGGTTCTCGGACTGATTCTGGTTCTTTTTCTGTGTTTTTGTTCAGGATCTGGTTCTTGAATGTTACTGTTGTTCTGGTTCTGGATCTAAATCTAATTATTTTTTAGTTATTGCTTTTGGTTCTAATCAGATTCCTGTTCTTGTTCTGAATCTAATTTTGGTTTTTGTTTAAATTCTGAATCTGGTTCTGGATCTGTATCTTGTTCTCATTTTGGGTTTGGTTCTTTTTCTGGATTTGTTCTGGTTCTGAATCAGATTATTTTTTAGCTCTTGTTTTTGTTGTGAATCTGGTTGCTGTTCATGTTGTGGTTCTTGTTATGGTTCTGGTTTATGTTCTACTTCTGAAGCTGGCTCTAATTTTGGTTCTTTTTGATTCTGAATGTGTTTCTTGTTCTGGTACTCTTTCTTGTGTTTTTTAGGTTCTAGTTCAGTGAACTAGTTTTGGGTTCTGAATCTGATAAATTTTTAGTTCTTGTTTTGGTTCTGAATCTGGTTCTTGTTTTTTAGTTGAGTCTGGTTACTGTTCGGGTTCAGGTTTTTGTTCTGGTTATGGTTATGGTTCATGTTTAAGTTCTGAATGGGCTCTAATTTTGGTTCTTGTTTTGATTCTGAATGTAGTTCTGAGTTCTTGTTCTTGTTTTGGCTCAATTTCTGATTCCCATTCTGATTCTAAATCTGGTTCTTGTTTTGTTTCCGAGTTGGCATCATGTACTGGTTATAAATAGTTTTTTTTTTCTTTTTTTGGTTCTAAATTTGGTTACTTTAGAACCAACAACCAAGTTCTGAGTCTGTATCATGTCCTGGTTCTGGTTCTTGTTATGGCTACAATTCAAATTCATGTTCTAGTTCTGAAACTGGTTCTCATTTTGGTTCCGAATCTAGTCTGGTTCTTGTTCTGGTTCTGGTTCTGGTTCTCTTTCTGGTGGTTTTGTTTGGGTTCGCAGCTCCTGCACGTTGTTTCACTTGATCTGGCAACCCTGAAGTGCCTGTGTGTGCATGGACCGGATGCTTTACATCCTCCAGGACAAAGAGCTTCTGTGTTTTACCCACACACACACACACACACACACACACACACACACACACACACACACACACACACACAGACGCAGACGCACACGCACGCACAAGCAGCAGCTGCGACATCCAAAAACTTCTGCTTTGTCGAGTTGTTTTTTTAATAACTTTTTTATAAAAAGTGATGAAATCTTTTACAACCAGAAGAAGTTGGATTATTTTCAGCATTAACTAAACAAACACACACACACACACACACACACACACACACAGACGTACAGGGAGTCGGAACGCTGCACCCACGGTGAGTTTTGACTCTAAAAAAGCTCGTACGGATCATAAATGTTTAAATTGAATAATTAAAATGCACTTTCATTTTTGCTCTGACGCTGTGTGTACGACAAAAAGCTTGTGTGTAACTTCTTAACTTTTTCCCCTGTATTATTTGTATTAAGTGTATATAAATATCCATTTACAAAGCTTAGAGGATCTAAATTTTATTTTTAGATTTAGAATCAAGTAAAGAATACATTTAAAATAATTTCGAAATGTAAAGAGCCAAAAAAAATCATGAATTTCGTATTTTTTTAATCCTTTATGTAAATAAAAAAATATAAAATATATATTTTAGCTAATTTTGAATCACACTCTCCAAAATGTAAAAACAAAATAATAAATAAATAAATCGATCAATAAAACAAATTTATTTCAGAAATATTTACTTAAATATAATCCAACTAAATTGCCCAGAAAGGGACTTTTATTTTGACATCTTAGTCAGTTATTAGGGGGGAACGCAGGTGTATGTGTTGCCCAACCCGGACCGCAGGAACTGGGGTCTTGACGGTGACAGGCAAACTATTAGTTGCTACTGTTTTGCTAAATTGAATAATACTTAAATATTACAAATATAGGCTTTACATGACTGATATTTGGCGCCACCTGGTGTCCATTGTGGTTACAGGTGGGAAAAGACGGCAATGGTTGCCTCGTAAAGAACACCACGTTTGCGGTGCAGTGACAAGTCCTATCGTTTAGTTAGTGGTCCCCTTTGCGGGGGTTCGTCGCCTGTGTCCTTGGAGAGCACAGGGTGGGGAAGCGAGTGTGCCCCAAGGCTTGGTAGGGGTCGCTGTTGCAGTACCAGGGATGGCCACTCGCGTCTGCCTATGACGCCTAACCAAGAACTTGAAACCCTGGTCTCCGTGGTGTTGAGCTAGCCACTTTCCTGCATTTCTTAGTTTTATAATGTTTGGCGCCCCCTGGTGTTACCACCAGATTTTCACTGTCGTTGTTAAGGTCTTTATGGATAGAGAAGTTTCTCCACTCGGCGTGCTTCTGCCGCCCTTTTCCTGCAGACAGACCCCTTAGAGATTTGCTCTCGACAAGTAGCCCTCAATCTACCCCCTCCACTAATCGAGCAATTAGAGCACCGATAAAAGCTCCATAGTTCTTCTCCGGTGGGCACAGGGTTCAATCGTAGGTAGTGTTGACGCTGCACAGCTCTAGGTTTGAGCCGCTTGTCCACACCTCACACAGGGAAGTGTGCGCATGGCAGGGCGGGCGATTTGCATAGCTGTTTATCAGCCGGCGCCTGTTGGCGGATGGCTGGCTGCCACTTTGCATGTCCAGCGTGACCCTTATCTCTACGTCTCTGTCACAGGGCTCGCAGATGAGTTCTCTCAGTTTGGCGGAGCTCCACTTCTCCGGGCGTCCATGGAGCCGAGTGGTGAAGGCGAAGGCAAAGTTTTGTCGCTCCACCAGATCCAGACCGTGCACGTCTGCAACGACTACATGGACAGCCCCCCGGCTCGGACTACGCCCGATCACACCGCCGACGTAGGCGAGGGTGCCCCACGTCCGTCGGAACAGCGGGTTGCAGGGTCAGACAAAGCCGTACAGGAGCAGCCAGGGAGCCTGATGATTACGAGCGGCTCGGCGGCGCAAAGGGGTCTGGGAAACGTAGCCGAAACAGAGGAACCAATACAGGACCAACCTGAGGAAGCCCACAAGCTTCTTGAGAAGGACGGCAAAGCCGGAAAGCGGCGCAGAAAGCACCCGTGCCCGTGCCAGCAATGCGGAAGGTGCAGGTGTAAGGAATGCTTGGGAGCCAAGCCCCGGCCGTTACCCTCCTGCTGGCTGTGCGGGGGCCGGTGCCTCTGCTCCCCTGAGGCGTCCGTGGACTACGCCACCTGTGCCTGTTGCCTCAAGGCTGTGCTCTACCACTGCTCCAATGACGACGAGGACGCCAGCTCCGACGCGCCCTTCTCCTGCCGCAAGTCCCGCAGATGTACCCGCTGGAGCACGATCGCCGCCCTGACGCTCATCCTGCCCTGTCTGCTCTGTTACGCCCCCGCCAAGGGGTGCCTGGCACTCTGCCAACTCTGCCACAACCGTGCCCAACGTACCGGCTGTAGGTGCGAACGAGTTCAAGCCTGAGTCGATGTTTTAATACAGATTAAAAAGTCTGTATCACTAAGTCTTTTGATTCTATTGTTGGTTTCAAAGGTCTGACTCTTTCCAATTTGTGAATTTCATCCAGCGTTAGCATACAGATCTTTTTTTGTGTGTGTGTGTGACTTTTTGAAATGGTAATCATTGGACTCGTTTGCTTAAACTGAAAGACCGAAATCTGACTCTTTGCGACTTAAGAATTTGACTCATAAATCCCTTGTGCATGATAAATTCAATTATTTTGTCTCATGAATTTGATTCTTTTTTCCATGAATTTTTGACCCAAGAATTAGGTTTTGTGCAACTTACAAACTGATTCTTTTTTATTCATAAACTTGATTCGTTTTTGACCCACAAATGTGACTCTTTCTGACTATTTCTCGTTCTTTTGTTTCATGACCTTGAAAACTCTTTCATACTCACATACTGGCATTCGATTCTCACGAATCTCGCTCTTTTTGACCCAATTCTTTTAATTACATTTAACTGAATCCTTTTTGGATCACTAACATAATTCTTGTTGCATTCCAGCAATTTGATTCACTCCTGTCTCTTCACTTCACATTGATTGGTTATGAATAATAAATATGACACAAAAAAAATATTTTAAGTGTTAACATTTCAGATTGATTCATTCTATCTCATTAATCTCAAGAATTTGGTTCAGACTTATAAATTGAATCCTTTTTCATAAACGTGATTCATTTTGACCCCAAATTTGACAATATGCGCGAGTCAATAAATTATTTTTATTTTATTTATTTTTTTCGTTATTGGTTTTTACAGATATATTTGGTTCATTAATATATTTGATTCTTTTCTCTTTGTCATTTTTTTTTTTTAAGCCCAAGTATTAGATTTTCTGTCACTGATTCGGACTTGGAATGGAATCCTTTTTTTGGATTATGAACTTGATTCAATTTGACCCACCAATTTGACTCTGTGTGATTCAATATATTGATTATTTTAATTGTTTTTTACACATGCAACTGATTTTTTTCTAACACATTAATTTGATTCTCATAAATCAGTCTGATGAATTTGGCTCTTTTTGACCCAAACTAAATTCTTGATTCACAAACAGTTGAGTTTTTGTCTCAAAACCAATCAAGTCAAGAAACAGGAAGGAACTTTGATTCTTTTTGACTAAGTACTTCTTATCGCATTAATTGGTTTCCTTTGATTCTTTCATACTTAAATTTGATTCTTTGTGACTCAATGAACTCATGATTCTACCTTATCAGTTTGATTCCTTTAGCTCTTAAATCTGATTCTGCTGAACTTAGTTCTGTTTGACCCATTCATTGGATTCCTTCTTGTCTCTTGATCTGATTGGTTTTGGGACAAAAATTCAACTCTTCATGACTCAAAAATTTGATTCCTGTTTTTATCTCATGAATTTGACTGTTTGTGATCCAAGAGTCAGATTTTGTGGGATTTAATCCTTTTTGGATCATAAATTTTGGATTCCTCCCTGCCTCTTGACATTGACTGGGTTTGAGTCATGGATTTGATTCTTCACAACTCAGTAAACTCAGTTATTTTGGTTGGTTTCATTAATCGATCTCATGAATTTGGCTCGGCCTTTTAAACTGATTCTTTTCTTGGTCTTGTTCATTTGATTCCTTTATTTTGTTTATCATTCATTTAGCTCTTTTTGACCCAAGAATTTGATTATTTTAATTTTTTTTTTAATCACATGAACTTGGAGCGCTGTGGTCTACGGATGACATTTTGAAATTGAATCCCCTTTGAACTTATTTGATTCCGAGTCACAGATATGACTCTTTCTGACTTGAATAGTTTGAGACTCGTGACTTTGAATTTGTCTCTTGGCTCTATGTCTTTGACTTGAATCTTTTGTTTTTTGTAAGTCAATACTTTGTTTTGTTTTTTTCTTTTTTTTGTTTACTTTTAAATGAACGAAAGACACCATTTTTTATTATAATTTTAATAATAATATATTATTTCTGTATATAACATATTTTATCTTGAATTTATTTGCAACAGTCTGTATTCGCTTTTCATTTTATCCTCAGATTCACTTTGGGTGTAAAAAGTATTTATTTGTTGGTTTTAGAAGGTGATATTTATTTCTGTCATGCTAACTGTGCGGGTTTTGGCTCATTAAAAATGTCCTTTTCTTGAAAATGAAGCATATGGGTCGGTATGTTTTTTTCTGTTTTTAATTTTTTTGTAGAGGACGCTAATGTTTAGGTTAGCATGTTGTACAGTATTTATGCTACTACAGTGACGACAGAAGACCTCTGGGTCTTATTCTTATGTTAGCATCACACTCAAGGTAGGAGGTAATTTACTGTTAATACAATATCGCTGACTCATGCTAGCGCCTCTGTGGGATTTTTAGTGTTATGTTAGCACCCAAGCTACGATAGTGCTCTTTTCAGCTAGCGCCTCTGTGGGATTTTTAGCACAAAGCTAAAGGCAGGAGCTTTTACTGCTGATAGAACAATGCTGGTTAATGTTTGGTTTTAGGGTTACGTTAGCACTTTAGGTACACTAATGGTCTTTTCAGCTAGTTTTAATGTTACATTAGCACAAAGCTAAAGGGTATGAGCTTTCATTATTAATACAACAGTGCTGATTTATACCTGGAAGTGTTTATGCTATGTTAGCACACAGCTAAAGCTAGGAGGTTTTAATGTTACATCAGCACCAGAATAAGGTACAGCCATGCTTGAAAGTTTGTGAACCCTTTACAATGTTCTATATTTCTGCATAAATATGACCTAAAACATCATCAGATTTTCATACAAGTCCTAAAAGTAGATAAAGAGAACCCAGTTAACTACTTTTAACACAATAATGCTGAGTCATGCTAGTGCTAGCTGGATGTTTTAATGTTATTTTAGCGCCACCATAAGGTAGTACTGCCCTTTTACAATAATGCTATTTGGGGTTAGATTTTTTTTTATGGGATTTTAATGTTACATTAGCACTACAGTAATACTCTTTTAAGATAGCCCCTCTTTTTACTGTTAATACAATAATGCTCACATTAGCTAGCGCCTCTATGGGAGTTGTAATGTTATGTTAGCAAACAGCCAAAGCCAGATGATTTCACTCTTAATACAACAATGCCGACTCATGCCAGCACACCTCTATGGGATTTCCAATATCACATTAGCGTTTAGCTAAAGAAGATTCACTCTGGCAACACAAACGCTCTTCTCAGCTAGCGCCTCTATAGGAGCCGTACTGTTATGTCAGCACAAAGCTAAAGGTAGGAGGTTTAACTGTTAATGCAACAGTGCTGACTCATGCTAGCGCCTCTCTGTGGCTTTTAGCATTACATTACCACCAAGCTACAACAATTCTTTTCAGTTAGCGCCACTATGGGATTTTCACTGTTCCGTTAGCATTGAGCTAAAGCTTGTGCTTCAGAATTGCTTTGACTTTATATATACTTTCATTGAATAGTTAATATAGTTTTATTTTCTTTACCAAAATGATTAAACCCATAAATATATGACGAAATATGGAGAGACTCGAGTTCCTGAGGCGATCTCAGGGAGGCTGACAAGTGTGTGTGTGTGTGGCTAGTGGGCAGGTCCAGGTTTAAATATGTTTGTGAGGACCAAGCGTCCCCCATTTTGCCGTGCTTATTTTTACTAACAAAAACTGCAACTGCCATCTGCAAAGCCAAAGGGGTCAAAAAATGTTACAACATTAATGTTATGTAACTGTAGCTGGAAATGACAGAAAGACAAATGTGTGTGTGTGGGTGTATTTCCTGGTATTGCACATTTCAAGCGTCTTTATTTACACACACACACACACACACACACACACACAAACGGAGGGAGGTTTCTGAGAAAGTGGAATATGTGTGTGTGGTGTATGTTGCTTCCTGTGGAAACTAACCACACGCACGTATGCTGCTCTCTCTCTCACTCACACACACCTTACTGTCGTACACTCCAAAATCAGACTTGAAGGTGTTTTCCGTCGTAGGAAATAAAACCGGTGAATCCATGAACGTGACACAAAACAGTGCTCTAGTTCACATAGCTAAACTTTCTCAGGGGAGCGATTCAAAATCTAAGTGAGTTCATTCTAGACTTACAGTTTTGGACCTAAATGCTGAGTGCTTTGGCCACGCTGCCTTTTTAGTCCTTTCTGTTGTCTCATGTTATCAGGGTCCCGTTGGTACGGCCAGGGGTGCCGAAACTTTTGCACAGTCGGCCGTTATCGTTTATCAGGTGCTGCCGCGGTAACAGGGAAGCAAACAGCATGCAAATACGTACGGCGGATCATGAAAACCTAGGACGGAATGGAATGAATGGTATCTGCGGCCGCATCAGGAGCTTTGCATATCGACTTCCTCATGGGTCAAAAAAACAGCCACGGACCCACAGGACCTGCCTTCCCAGAGGATTCAAAGGGTTCTGTGGCATGTAACCTCAGACCCTTGGGGCCCAAGAGGCTCCTGAGCAGCGGGGTGGGGGGTTAGGGGGGGCACGGTTGGGTTGTAAATCAGGCTCGCATGATAGAGACCACAGACTCAACAAAGACTTAACCATTAAAGACTAGAGACCTTCCCTAGACTCGTAATGTTAGAGACTTGACAAACTGTTGAATGTTAGACACTCACATGTTAGAGTCGAGACTCAACAAAGAATCAAATGTTAGTTATCTGTAGTCTCTAATTAATGTTAGAGACTACAGATTGGACTAGTACACTCAAGTCCTAACTTAAGAGGCTAGAAACTCGAACAAAGACTCACGCTAGAGACACGAGACTTAACAGACTCGAATGTTAGAGACTAGCGACTCAACAAAAATTAGAATGTCTAATCTAGAGACTAGACTCATACTCGTTACAGACTAAAGACTCAATAAAGAATCAAATGTTAGAGACTCAAAAACTCACACAGAGACTAGACTCGACTTGCACTCGCTTAAGAGCCTTGAGACTCGATTCTGATTCATGTCAGAGACTTGAGACGCGACTGGAATGTTACGACATTTGAATCTTTGTCTAGTCTCAAGTCTCTACCACTTGAGTCTTTGTGAAGTCTTTAGTCTCTAACATTCAAGTCTTCATTCTCTAACATGCGAGCGTGAATTGAGTGTTAAGTTACTTTGCAAGTCTTGACTCAAATCTTGACACTATTATGCAACTCAAGTCTCTATAACATGCGGGTTTGAATTAAGTCTCTAGTCTAATGTGTCCCTTTATCGAGTCTCTACATTCAAGTCTTTGTGGAGTCTAAAATTTTTAACATTCAAGTCTGGAGTCTTTGTCAATCGTTGTCAAGTCTCTAATAATGTGAGTCTGAGCCAAGTCTCAAGTATCTAATAGTAATGTCTTTTTCAAATCTAAAGTCTTTAACAATCTTGGAATCTCTAATGACATGAGTCTGAGTTGAGTCTCGAGTCTCTAACATTCAAGTCTTTGTCGAGTGTCAAATCTCTAACATTCAAGTCTTTGTCGAGTGTCAAATCTCTAACATTCAAGTCTGTCGAGTGTCAAATTTCTAACATTCAAGTCTTTGTCGAGTCTCGAGTCTCTAACATTCAAGTCTTTGTCGAGTGTCAAATCTCTAACATTCAAGTCTTTTCTTCGAGTGTCAAAATCTCTCAACATTCAACAAGTCTTTTGGTTTTCGAGTCCTCGAGTCTCTAACATTCAAGTCTTTGTCGAGAGTGTCAAAATCTCTAACATTCAAGTCTTTTCTCGAGTGTCAAATCTCTAACATTCAAAGTCTTTGGGTCGAGTCTCGAAGTCCTCTAAACATTCAAGTCTTTTGTCGAGTGTCAAAATCTCTAACATTCAAGTCTTTGTCGAGTGTCAAATTTTCTAACATTCAAGTCTTTGTTCGAGTTCCTCGAGTCCCTCTAACATTCAAGTCTTTGTCGAGTGTCAAATCTCTAACAACATTCAAGTCTTTGTCGAGTTCTCGAGTCTCTAACATTCAAGTCTTTGTCGAGTGTCAAATCTCTAACATTCAAGTCTTTCTCGAGTGTCAAAATCTCTAACATTCAAGTCTTTGTTGAGTCTCGAGTCTCTAAAACATTCAAGTCCCCCTTTGTCGAGTGTCAAATCTCTAACATTCAAGTCTTTCTCGAGTGTCAAAATCTCTAAACATTCAAGTCTTTGTCGAGTCTCGAGTCTCTAACATTCAAGTCTTTGTCCGAGTCTCGAGTCTCTAACATTCAAGTCTTTTTGTCGAGTGTCAAATCGACAACAAATTCAGTCTTTGTCGAGTGTCAAATTTTCTAACATTCAAGTCTTTGTTGGTCGAGTCTCGAGTTCTCTAACATTCAAGTCTTTGTCCGAGTGGTCAAATCTCTAACATTCAAGTCTTTTCTCGAGTGTCAAATCTCTAACATTCAAGTCTTTGTCGAGTCTTCGAGTCTCTAACATTCAAGTCTTTGTCGAGTGTCAAATCTCTAACATTCAAGTCCCTTTCTCGAGTGTCAAAATCTTCTAACATTCAAAGTCTGTCGAGTCTCTCTAACATTCAAGTCTTTTCTCGAGTGTCAAAATCTCTAACATTTCAAGTCTTTGTGTCGAGTCTCGAGTCTTTCTCCCTGTCTACATTCTAAACATCAAGTCTTTCGAAGGTCTCGAGTGTCCAAATCTCGTATCTAACCATGTTTCAAGTCTGTGTCGAGTCTCGAGTCTCTAACATTCAAGTCTTGTGTCGAGTCCTCGAAGTCTCTAACATTCAAAAGTCTTTCTCGAGTGTTCCAATCTCTAACACTCAAGTCTTTGTGTCGAGTCTCGAGTTCTCTAATCATTTCAAGTCTTTGTCGAGTGTCCAAATCTCTAACTCATTCAAGCTCTTTGTCGAGTGTCAAATCTCTAACATTCAAGTCTCTCGGTTGTCAAATCTCTAACATTCAGTCTCTCGAGTGTCAAATCCTCTAACATTCAAGTCTCTCGAGTGTCAAATCTCTAACAATTCAAGTCCTTGAGTGTCCCAAATCTCTAACATTCAAGTCTTTGTCGAGTCTCGAGTCTCTAACATTCAAGTCTTTTGTCGAGTGTCAAATCTCTCTAACATTCAAGTCTTTGTCGAGTGTCAAATCTCTAACATTCAAGTCTTTGTCGAGTGTCAAATCTCTAACATTCAAGTCTCTCGAGTGTCAATCTCTAACAACATTCAAGTCTCTCGAGTGTCAAATCTCTAGACATTTCAACGTCTCTCTTGAGTGTCTCAAATCTCTAACATTCAAGTTCTTTGGTCGAGTCTCGAGTCCTCTAACATTCAAGAGTCTTTGTTGTCGAGTGTCAAAATCTCCTAACATTCAAGTCTTTTGTCGAGTGTCAAATCTCTAACATTCAAGTCCTCTCTCGAGTGTCAAATCCTCTAACATTCAAGTCTCCTCTCGAGTGTTCAAATCTCTAACATTCAAGTCCTCTCTTCGAGTGTCAAAATCTCTAACATTCAAGTCTTTGTCCGAGTGTCAAATCTCTAACATAAAACCCTTGTCGAGTGTCAAATCTCTAACATTCAAGTCTCTCTCGAGTGTCAAATCTCTAACATTCAAGTCTTTGTCGAGTGTCAAATCTCTAACATAAAACCTTGTCGAGTGTCAAATCTCTAACATAAAACCTTGTCGAGTGTCAAATCTCTAACATTCAACTCTCTCTCGAGTGTCAAATCTCTAACATTCAAGTCTTTGTCGAGTGTCAAATCTCTAACATAAAACCTTGTCGAGTGTCAAATCTCTAACATAAAACCTTGTCGAGTGTCAAATCTCTAACATTCAAGACTTTGTTTAGACATTTTCTATTAAATCCTTAAATCTCTATCGATTCAAACAAAGCAGCTTCTGTTTCTTCGTTTCAGCGAGTCTTTAGGTCAGGTTCATTTATTTACAGTACCGCGTGTGTGTGTGTTTTATCCTTATCGTTACTTTAATCATCAGAGGGGTTTTTTTTCCTCGGTTTACTTCCTGAAGTTGCAGCTTGTTGATTTGAATGATGGAAATCAGGCCGTATGGAACAGCGTTACCCTGAGTTGCTGGCATTTGCATGCGTGTGGATGTAGGATGGCTAAGCTACTCTCTCTCAAACTCTCGCTCTCGTATCTTTTTGAGTTTAAACAGCACAGCCCAGCCCAGAAAGATTATTGGCTAAATATTTATATTTTAATGTTTTATTAATTATTTTTTAGTGATATGATGCATTTTAACTTTTTTTTAAATACCATCAATATTTTTTTTCATTTCTGCCAGGAGTTTTACATCATTTGTTTGTTTGGTAATATTATTTTGTTAACACTTTTATTTATTTTTTTGTAAATGAAGGTAACTGTAATTCCCAAGCTCCACCACCGGATGTCGCCAGAGTCCCATGCCAAACAAACGTTATTCACCCATACAAATGACAGGCGACGCTTTGTAATTACAGGTCTATTAAATGCTCTGAATATTGCAGAACCCCAAGAGTACAGTAGTTTGGCGCCACCTGTGGGTTGCATGGGTTACTGCAATGAAATCCATACACATTCATCTTTGTTTATTTATTTTTAATTTATTGGCATTTTGCACAAAATCCACAAACCATCCGACAAAAATAATTTCATAACAGCTTTAATTCGACTGATTTCACGGATTAAAATGGCACAGCCACATTAACCATGCACCGGGGGTTATGTGACCTCCTATTGCTGAACGAATTTGAGCGTAGCTACGCTAATCTATGCTAACCTAAACTAATCTAAGCCCGCTTCACAGCTTGAGCAAAATTTACACGATTATTATATTAAAAAAAAAAAAAAGAAAAGACTATGAACAAAAAAAAGTGCAAAAATGAATACTTAAAACGGAATATTTACGGATTGCACTTCCAGTTTTAACGTCGTAAGATCGTAAGCTAATTAGCGTGCGGGATTCTTACCACCTTGACTACACTTACGGAAATACAGCTAGCGATAAAAATTCATTCAGATGATTTTTTTATTCAGAGCAATTACACTAAAAACCACTTCTGTGCAAAAAAAAAAAAAAAAAAAACATCGTACATGTCGTTAATACTGCAATTAAAAAAAATGCTAATGGCCATTTTTTGTTTATCGTTTCCAGTATATTGCATAAGATGTATTTCGTATCTAAGCGCATTTCTCGTGCAGTTTTGTGAAGTTTTTTTCCGTTATTCAGCGCTAGTTCCTAAAGCTCTGTACGGCTAATGAACCGAGTTAATTCTTTATAAGAAGTAAACGAGAACGAGGCCGGTTTGGTGACGCCGCACAGAACGTCTTGCTTCTCCTGATTCTTTGTTTCTCTGGCTTTTTTTATTTGGCTAAAATCGTTTGGGATTATTTCCCTGGCGAGTCCAGTTTCGTCTTATTTCACATCTCTGAGGAACGGAGCAACGATAAACAGATAAAGCCGTCCTGAAAAATAAAAACAAAAACGGAGAAACAAAGTTAAACACAGTGTGATTATTAATCAGCACTGAATCCATCCACCGCAGAAGAAATCAAGATTGTTAATGAAGAAATCTTAAATTCATTGATTTGTTGACTCATAGACTTTAATTCACTAACTATGATTCACAGACTTTCTGATTCACTGACTCACTGATTCACCCACTCTAAATCTGATTCACCAACTCTCGGATTCACTGACTGATTCACCAACTTATTCAGAAACTGAATCACTGGCTCTCCAATCCACTGAATCTCTGACTCAACCACTCTGATTCAACGACTCTCTGAATCACTGTCTCCAATTCACTGACTGACTCACACTGATTCACAAAAAATTGATTGATTCACAACTTTCTGAATCACTGACTCTGCTTCAACAACTTACTGATTCACATAACTGATTCACCAACTCTGTTTCACAGAGTATGAGTCACCACCTCTCTGATTCACTGACTTATTGACTGATTCGCTGACTGATTCACTGACTCTGATTCACCAAATGTCTTCATCCACTTTACATCTGATTCACCAACTCTCGGATTCACTGATTGATTAATTCACTGACTGTCGAATTTACTGACTGATTCACCAACTTATTCAGAAACTGAATCACTGAATCTCTGATTCAACCACTCTGATTCAACGACTCTCTGAAACACTGTCTCCGATTCACTGACTGACTCACACTGATTCACAAACACTGATTCACCAACTTTCTGATTCATCCACTTTACATCTGATTCACCAACTCTCGGATTCACTGATTGATTAATTCACTGACTCTCGGATTTATTGACTGATTCACCAACTTATTCAGAAACTGAATCACTGGCTCTATGATTCAACAACTCTGATTCAGCGACTCTCTGAATCACAGTCTCTCTGACTTACTGACTTATTCACAAACTGATTCACCAACTTTCTGATTCAACTACTCTCTGATTCAACAACTCACTGATTCACATCACTGATTCACTGACCGATTCACCAACTCTGACTCACAAAGTCTCAGTCATCACCTCACTGATTCACTGACTGATTCACCAACTGATTCACCGCCTCTCTGAATCGCTGACTGATTCACTGAATGTCTAATTCACTGACTGATTCACTAACTCTGACCAACTGTTTCACTGACTCTGATTCACAAGCTCTTTGATTCACTGACTGATTCACTGTGGTTCACAAACTCTGATTCACCAACTTTCTGATTCACCGACTGATTTGCTGACTCTCTGATTCACTGACTGATTCACCGAATCTCTGATTCACTGACTGATCAACAAACTTTCTGATTCACTGACTGATTCACTGACTGAGTCACAAACTCTCTGATTCACTGATTTTGATTCACAAACTCTCTGATTCACCAACTGATTCCCTGCCGGATACACTGACTCTGATTCAAAGAGTGATTCACTGACTCTGATTCACCGACTCTCCAATTCACTGATTCACCGACTCTGGTTTGTGTGTATAAACATACGTGTGTGTGTGTGTGTGTGTGTGTGTGTGTGTGTGTGTGCGTGCGCACCTCTAGTAGAGGAAGAAGAAGCGAGCCCTCTGGGTGTTGGCGATTCCCTCCGACATGTTTCTCACCTTCAGGTAATTCACGAAGCCTTTAAAGAAGAGCAGCAGACCTGCTCTCACACACACGCACACACACGCACACACAGTGTTACAGATCTGAGGTTCCTGCTTAAGAGTTACGATAAAACGTTCCTCACCGAGAACCAGGAAGATCCACCAGAGCCAGTACTGTCCGTTAAAATAACCGGTGAAATAATCTGAGAACTGAAATACAGACAGAGAGAGGGGTGTGTGAGAAAGTTAGCGAACCCCTCCTCCAAACACCCCTGTAGGGCTCCGTGTGTGTGTGTGTGTGTACCCTGACGATGAGAATCCACTTGATGAGCGACAGGCCGAAGCCACAGATGGCTCCGTAGCGCCCCGCGATGGTGTTGGTCAGACAGAACGATAAGCAGAAGCCGATCCAGTTAAACAGGAAGGACACTAAAGGAAAGAGAGAGAGTGAGTGCAGTTACGCCCAGCCACCACCAGAGGGAGACCAGGGGGCGGGGCTTACTGAAGAAGGCCAGCATGAAGATGCCGTCGTTTCCCACCCGCAGCTGATCGGCGTCACCGAAATCTTCCCGCGCAGGAAAGTCCTCATCCTGAACCAGAGAAGTTTTTTAAATCATTTTTATATGCATTTTAATTAAAATGATTACTGTTATATTTTTGTTCTATTATTTATTATACTATTATTTATTACATTATATTAATATTTATTATTATCTATTTCTTTTTTATATTACATATATGCATTTTTTTGGTTTGTTTTCGCAAATGTTTAAATCCATTTTAATCTAAAAATATTTTTGTATAGATTTTTTTTCTATTCGTTATTTTTATTCGTTGTTGTGTTGTTTGTGAAAAATAGTGCGTTAATTTGTAATCTATTTATTACATTATCTGTTTACTTTATTATTTTTTATTATCTTATTTTTTATATTTACTTTTTAGTATTTTTAGGGTACCAAAAACATTCATCCATTGTTGTCATATTTAGAATCTCTCTTATCTCTTTTAAAGATAATGGAATTATTTTTTGTTTTTTCTCGTTTAAAAAAATCTGTTAAATTAATTTATTATATTTTTATTCATCTTAAGTTTATTAATTTATTTTTATTAAATGTTTTCTTTTTATATGAAATTCCACTTATTTTTTTATACAGCTTCACATAAATATTAAATAAAACATTTTTGTAGATGCACTTTGATTCAAATTACTATTTTATTTATTTATAGTTTTTGTTTGAAAAAAAAAAAGAGTAAACTTTGAATCTATTATCATGTTTGCATGATGTATTTATTTTATTGTTTATTATTATATTATTTTTCAAGCTTTTTTTTTTGCATTTCAATAACAATTATTTTTATTATTTTTATTCATCACAGGTTGGTTTACCAAAAAGATTCATCCATTTTTTTAAATTTAGACTCTCTCTTTTTTAAAGATAACTTAGGGTTCCACTTACTTTTAAAAAACATTAAACAAAACATATACTTCTTTAGATGCTTTTTAATGGAAATTATTTTATTTTTTCTAGTTTAATTGTATATATATATATATATTTATTTATTTATTTTTAGTAAACTGTTTATTTTTAGGTTACCAAAAACATTCACCCATTTTTTTCATATTTAGAATCTTTCTTCTTAAAAATAATTTAGGGTTCCACTTACTTAAAAAAAAGACTTCAAAAGCTCACAAACTTAGATGAATTTCAATTGCAATCATTTTTGTTTTTTAAATTCCTCCCAGATTGGTTTTATTTAACAATAATTGTAAATGTTTTATGTATTTATTACCTTTCTATTTATTTTATTATTTATTCTACTATTTTTTATATTTATTTTTAGTATGTTTAGGTTACCAAAAATATCCATCCATTTTTTTCCATGTTTTGAATTTCTCTTTTAAAAAGATAATTTAGGGTTCCGCTTACTTAAAAAATAAGAGAGAGTAATTTTTAGATCTATTTTAATGGAAATAGTTTTTAGTCTTGTATTTTCATTTCATACAGATTTTTTAAATTAGTATATGTTTTTATTTATCTATTATATGTGTATTTATGTAATTGTTCATCTATTTATTATTCGATTATTTACTATATATTTTTTTTCAGTAAGCATTTATTTCTAGGTTTTCATGTCTCTTTTAATGTCTGTTTTTGATGATAATTTAGGGTTTTCTTTTTATACAAAGCCTAAAACACTTCTTTATTAATAGGTTAATTTTCCCTTACATAAAAAATTTCCCTTACAAAAAATGTTTCTCCAAAAGAGATTGCAAAAAACATGAAAGAAAACATTTTAAAAAACACCTTTATAAAATGGAAAATATTTTCGTTATGTTAGCTATGTTAATTGTTAGTAAACTGCTTATTTCAAGTTCACCAAATTAGTCCATTTTTACCTATTCAGATATATTTTTTAAAAAGTTTTTAAACAAAAAACTTTGTAAAATAATTTTAGATGCATTTCACTGGAATATTTTATTATTATTATTATTATTATTATTATATAGTTTATTATATTTATTTTTAGTAAACGGTTTATTTTTTAGGTTGCCAAAAACTTTCATCCATTTTTATCCAGTTTAGAATATCTTTTTAAAATGATTAATTTAGGGTTTTATTTTTAAACAAAGTATCAAATGTTTTTTTTTTAATATTAGGCTACAAAATTCCACTTAATTAAAAAACATCTTACAGAGATTCCAATAAACATGAAATCTAACAAAACCTGCCCTGTGGCCCCGTGTGTGTGCGCGTGTGTGCGTGCATGTGTGTGTGTGCGTGCATGCCTGTGCGCGCGTGTGTGCGCGTGCATGCATGTGTGCATGTCTGTGTGTGTGTGTGTGCATGCGTGCCTGTGTGTGTGTGTGTGCGCGCGCGTGTATGTGTGCATGTGTGCGTGTCTGTGTGTGCGCGGGTGTGTGGGTGTGTGCGCGTGTGTATCTGCACACCCCATACCCGTGGCAGGACGTCGTCGGCTGAAGCGGCCAGTTCCGCAGCTTTGGCTTTCTCCACTTCATCGTAGGTGGGGAGCGACGTGGCCACGCTGTAGGGGGGAGGGATGGGGAAATCCGGGGTATACAGACCCCCACTCTCTGTACGCACACACACACACACACACACACACACACACACACACACGCAAGCAAGCATTATGCTTTTATCACGTCTCTCTAACAGATTCAGATTTCTTTCTATCAAATCTATTCGAACCTGGAGCCGCCGTCGCTCCTAACGCCACACTGGTGTAAGGAGGGGGCGGGGCCTCTGCATCCGTAGCCACGGCAACAGAGCTGGGACCCGAGGCCGCTTCAGCAGAGGTGGATGGGTGGCTAACGGGCGCGGTCTCAGACGGGTCGTCCTCATTGTGCAGCTAGAAATTAAAATAAGAAGCAATCGACGGGTTAGACAGGAGGTGAGAGGGCAGGACGGGGCGGGACGGTATGGAGACCAAAAGGGGACAAATCAATACCTACATAAACAGATCTAGTAATGCTAAAAACACATAAATACATACAGAAATACTGGACATAAAAAAATAAACTAATAAATAAATACATACATAATATGGGGCATAAATAAATCTAGAAATAAATCTAGAAATAAATGAATACATAAATATTGGGCATAACTAAATAACTAAAAAATTTAATCTAGAAATCTTGGACAAAAAAAAAAATAAATCTAGAAATAAACATTGGACAAAAACAAATAAATAAATACATCTATAAATGAATAAATACATAAATATTGGACATAAATAAATAAATACATCTATAAATAAATACATACATACATACATACATCAGTAGAGGACATAAAAGAATAAATAAGTAAATCTATAAATAAATATTTACATATAGAAATATTGGACATAAAAGACTAAACAAATAACTAAATACAGTGGGGCAAAAGAGTATTTAGTCAGCCACTGATTGTGCAAGTTCTCCTAATCTGTGATTTTCATCATAGCTACACTTCAACTTTGAGAGACAAAATGAGAAAAAAAATCCAGGAAATCACAGTGTAGGATTTTAAAAGAATTTAATTATAAATCATGGTGGAAAATAAGTATTTGGTCAATAACAAAACTTCAACTCAATACTTTGTAACATAACCTTTGTTGGCAATGACAGAGGTCAAACGTTTCCTGTAAGTCTTCACCAGGTTGGCACACACTGTAGCTGGTATTTTGGCCCATTCCTCCATGCAGATCTCCTCTAGAGCAGTGATGTTTTGGGGCAACACGGACTTTCAACTCCCTTCACAAATGTTCTATGGGGCTGAGGTCTGGAGACTGGCTAGGCCACTGCAGGACCTTGAAATGCTTTTTACGGAGCCACTCCTTCGTTGCCCGAGCGGTGTGTTTGGGATCACTGTCATGCCAATGTGCCTGAAGACCCAGCCAATTTTCCCATCTTCCAATGCTCCTCACTGATTTTTTGTGGGGGGAAGGAGTTTTTTTGGCTTAAAAAATCTCACCACGATAACAATGGCCCCATTCATTCTTCCCTTAAAACACACTGATCAGTCGTCCTGTTCCCCCCCTGCCCAGAAAACAGCCCAGCATGATGTTTTCCACCCCCCCCTTGCTTCAACAGTAGTATGGTGTTCTCTTGGGATGCAAACTCAGCATTCTTCTTTCCTTCCCAAACACGGCGAGTTTGAGTTTTTTAACCCAAAAAAGCCCTCTAATTTTGGTTTCATCCTGACCCCATGATATTCTCCCAATCCCTCTTCGGATCATCCAATAGTGGCTCTCTGGGCAAAACCCTTTTCAGACGGGGCCTGAACATGTACTGGCTAAAGCAGGGGGCACAAAACGCCTGGCCTGCAGGATCCTTGATCCCTCTCGACGTAAGTGGTTACTGATGGTAGCCCTTTTGTTACTTTTTGGTCCCAGCTCTCTGCAGGTCTCCATCAGGGTCCCTCCGTGTAGTTTCTGGATTTTTTCTCAAACCGTTTTTCTCATGATCATTTTTGAACCCCACCGGAGAGATCCCCCCCCCCCCCCCCCCCCCCCCCCCCCCCCCTTGTGTTGGGAGCCCCAGATCGAGGGAGGATTATCAATGGTCTTGTGTGTATTACATTTTCTTACAATTGCTCCCACAGCTGATTTATTCACACCAACCTGCTTGCCTATTGTAGATTCACTCTTCCCAGCCTGGTGCAGGTCTACAATTTTCTTCCTGGTGTCCTTCAACAGCTCTTTGGTCTTGGCCATGGTTGAGTTTGGAGTCTGACTGTTTGAGGCTGTGGACAGGTGTCTTTTATACAGATAAGGAGGTCAAGCAGGTGCCATTAATACAAGTAAAGAGTGGAGGACAGAAGAGCTTCTTAAAGAAGAAGTTACAGGTCTGTGAGAGCCAGAAACCCACTTGTTTGTGGGTGACCAAATACTTATTTTCTACCATAATTTGCAATTAAATTCTTTAAAAATCCTACAGTGTGATTTCCTGGATTTTGTTTCTCATTTTGTCTCTCATAGTTGAAGTGTACCTATGATGAACCTACAGACCTCTCTCATCTTTCTAAGTAGGAGAACTTGCACAATCAGTGACTGACTAAATACTTTTTTGCCCCACTGTAAATAAAATCACATAAAATATAAATGTGGCATAGAAATGCATAAAAAATGTAATATATATGTACTTATGAGCCGAAAAAAACTAAATAAATAAATTTATATTTCATATATGCTTTTATTTATTTATGGATTTAGTTATTTATGGATTTTTTCCTCCAGTCTTCCTCCAGGCGACTCTAATGAAATCCTTACTATTGGTCGAGTGTGTTAAATAAATAAATAAATCCAGAAATACATAAATGTATAAATAAAATATTTGTATATATTCATGTATTTATTATTTTTTTGTCTGATATTTCTCTATTTATTTATCTATCTATTTATTTACTCCTAAACTTATTTACTTATTTGTCACATTTTGACCTCTATAGTACAAGGCGGTACGGGGTGGTAATAAAAAGAATTAGGATTTTTATTATGCTCATAAACAAAAAAAAAAAGTCTATTTCATCTTCCACTTAAGTTCTAAATAAATAAAAATTGGTCTTTCATTTTCCCCCTGTGGCATATTCACTTTTTTTTATGTATTTATTATTATTAATATTATGTTTCAAAATTCCACTTACCTAAAAGTTTACAAAAAAAACTGATTTATAAAATTCTTTTAGAAACATTTTAACGAAATCTAATTTTATGTGGAATTCTTGGTTTTAATATTTTCTTAATTGTTGCAGATTTGTTTAAAAAACAATCACTAAATCTTTTTTTATTATTATTTCGCTCCATTTCAGATAAAGCATACTTCATCCAAAATTCTATAATTAAATCTCTTTTAAGATAGTTTAGGGTTTTATTTTTACACACATCTTTTTTGGGATCTTTTTTTAATATTCGGTTATAAAATTCCATTTTAAAACATATAACACAATAAACATGAATATTACAAACACCTTACTTTATGAATACATATATATATATATATATATTGGACATAAATAAATAAATAAATTATATTATTCACTCAGTTTCAGGTTAAATACATTTATTCAGTCGTGCATTTATATTTATTTTTACAAAACTTTTGTTACAGAGCTTTATTTCATTTCTATATTTTATTTCTTTAGTTCAGTTTTATTTTTATATAAAGTGTCAACTTTATTAGGTTATAAAATCACACTTACGAAATAGTTTCTTCTGTAGATGCGACAATAAAAGTTTTTTTTTTTTTCATGGAAATCTGGTTTTAGTTTTTACTTATTTGGTAGGGTTTTGGTTTTTAAAAAACAAAACAAACACAAAAACAATGGGTTCATGTTTTGTGAGGCTACAGCAGGAAGCGATTGCGTCTGAAGGACGTCTCTGATCTTTATCTGCTTTCTCAGAAGCTCCTGCTGACTAACGACTTTTCCGAGCTTCCCCTTCCTTGTCTTCTCCCTCCAAACACCACGAGGATGCTCTTACATCGTCTCTTCCACTCCAGACTTTTACGCTGTTTTCTTCAAGTTTAGGGCTCCAAAAGGTACGTAAAAGTGTGAAAACAAAGCAAACTATGTGCTCATGGTGGGCTATATTGCTCTAGGAGCGCAGCAAGACCACAGTCCCCGCCCCTAATCATTCTACAACCAATCAAATCACAGCTACTATCTACTAAAGCTACAATTCTAACTAAATAACAGCTTACTAACTAATAAAGCAAGAATTACTCATTATACAAAGCTCACAAACTGAAATACGAATCATGAATCCATTACTAATATTTACAAATAGCACACATTTAGATTTATTTCTATTTTATTAACAAAACAGAAGTCATAACCTGTACAGCTATATTTTAAGGAAGGCCCTATACACTGTAAAGGCGTTAACGGACGTGACCAAGTCCTAAATGGAGCCGCGCTCCCTACATGACTGGCCTACGTAGGGTGCAAAACAACGCCCTCGTGTAGCATTAATAAGCCCACTATGTGTGGATTTGGGTCACTCCCCACCGCCTAAAGCCGCTGTACAACAACAACACAGCGTCGGCGGCCGAAGACACCGTGTGAACACCGTCTAATTCACCATAGTGACCCAGAAAACACGACACTACAACCATTTATAACCGTGTAGCGAGTAAAAATGGTTTAACCGCGGCCAGAACTCACCACTCGATAACGCCTGACCGATGTCTCCATTTTCTTTATCGCAGCAGATAACGGAAATGAACTTCAACCAGCGGTGATTCGGTCGATGTCGGGGTATTTACTGTCCGAAAATCGAAATAATTACCCCATTTACCTCTCGGATAATCCGAATTAAAACGCGCCTTTGTTCCGAACAGCTTCGGTAACGCAGCCGTTACGACTACACAGCGACCTAACTGAAAATGAGTGGGTGCTGGGTTGCCAGATTGACCCTGCCCGGTACACTCACCGAATAGCGGTGTGCTTTGAGGTTGCCAGATTTGCCTTGGAGTTGTGTTTTTCCCTCATTTTTTTCATTTTTATCATTTTTATTCTACGATTAATGATAATCATGATTCATTATAAAAACTGAATCATCAATACCTTAGTGACTCATGATACAGACTGAATCATTTACCTTGTTGACCTTCTTTCTTTCTTTCTTTCTTTTTTTCAGTCATTATTGCTCTTTTTGCTTTTAATGCATTTTACTATTTCTAGTTTAAATCTATATTTTTCACTTCGTTTCTATTATTTTCGTTGAGTGTTTGAGACGTTATTGTTTTGTTATCTGTGTTTTATTCTGCAGTAAACATTTTCTTTCTTTCAGTCACGCTTCCTATATTTCTCTCTATTTATGTCTTTCATTCAATTTATCTTTCTTGCTTTGTCTTTTTCTTTCTTTTTTCAATCATTTTTTTCTTTTTTTATTCATTAATTCTTTCCTTCATTATTTCTTTCTTTCTTCCTGTCCTTTCTTTCTATTTCAGTTTTCCTTACTTTATTCCTTTCTTTCTTTCTTTCAGTCATTCTTTCGTTATTTGTCTTTAAGTCATTCTGTCTATATTTTTCTTTAATTATTTATTTCCATCATTCTTTCTTAATTTCTCTCTCTTTCTTTATTTCTTTCTTTAAGTCACTCTTTCTTTCAGTCATTGTGTCTTTGTTTATTTCTCCCTTTCTTTCAGTTTTTCTTTCTTTCTTTCTCTTTATTTCACTTTATTGAATTATTAATTTCATTTTTTTCTTTCTTTTCTCTTTCTTTCTTTTTCATGTTTCGTTTTCCATAATTTGAGCTTTTTGAGAATGGATTCTTTTATTCTTTCTTTTTTTAATTTTTCCTTTCTGTTTTTTTCTACAATGTCTTCTCATCTTTTTCAATTTTTTTTACCATATGTCCACTTTTAGCTGCTGTTAGATTTTCTTTGATTTCCTTGCCGTCTGTTTCGTTCTTTCTTGCTTTCTTTCTCACTTTCATTTTTTTTCTTTTTCTTTTGCTTTTTTTGCATTTCACTGTTTTGCGTTTCTGGTTTAATTTCTAGTAAATATATATATTAAATCTATATATTTTTAAAATTCTTTTCTCTTCTTTTCATTGAGCGTTTGGGACGTTTTTGAGCTGTTACAACACCCAACGGGAGGTTACGAGTTGCCAGATTGGAGTCGTTGCAGCATCTCGGTTAAGGGATTATATGAAGTCGGGTTGGGTTTATTGGATGCCAGATAAGATTAAAACACGTTACAAAATCAATGCAATATAGTTATCACACTGACACAGGAATTAATCGCGATAACGTGGGTTGCCAGGTTACACTCATGAAGCCTCGAGTTCGTCTGACAAACGATTATGAGTTGCCAGATCAGTCCCAACCCACACAGTGCTGGCCCGGTTTAACTACACACACAGGTTTGGCTTCGGGTGGCCAGGTTAAATCTAAACAAGCATATGACTGATCTTATTGGTTTCTGGGTTGCCAAATTGGATTAACAGAAGAGGGATTTTTTTATTTAATTTAATTTTTTAATGGACATAACTACAACAAAACTTTAATCAACTCTTTGTCTTCTTTGGGTTTTTTATTTTTATTTATTTACTTATTATTAATTATAGTTATTATTCTAAACTAACTAAGCTTATTAACTTTATTATACTAAGCTATTTTTGTCTTGGATTTTCTTTCAATCTGTTTCTATTCTTTCTTTCTTTTTGTCTTTCTTTCTTTCTTTCTTTCTTTCTTTCTTTTTTTCTTTCTTTTTTTCTTTCCGTTGTTTCCATATTATTTTATTCTTTAGTTGTTGCATTTTTTTTCTTTCTGTTTTCTTCTATAGTTTTTTTTCTCCTCTCATTTTTTATCTATGTTCATTTTCATCTGCTGTTACATTTTCTTTATTTTTTACTTTCTTTACTTTTGTTTTTTGTTACATTGTTTGTTTGTTTATTAGTTTGTTTCTTTCTTTCTTTCCTTCTTTTTTCACAATATTATTCTTCTTTTTGCTTTGGATGCATTCATTTCTCTTTATTCCTTTCAGCTTTCTTCTATAGTTTTTTTCTCTTTTTGTCACCTTTTATCTGTCAGTTTTTATCTGCTTTAACTTTTTCTTTGATTTCATTTCTATTTCATATTGTATATATTATTGTTTTTTTGTTTCATTTCTTGTTCCTTGTTCCTTTCTGTCTTTCTTTCTTGTTTGCTTTTGATGCATTTTACAGTGTCCGGTTTAAGTTATTGTTTAAATCTATGTTTTTTATCTCATTTCCTTTGTCTTTATTCTTGGTTTCCTTCTCTTTTTTGCAGATTTTGAGTTTAACATATGGACTCTTCTGTTATTTTCTTGTTGCGTTTTTTTCTGCTTCTTCTATAGTTTTTTTTCCTTTCATTTTTTTACATATGTCCATTTGTACCTGCTTTTCTTTTTCTTTCTTTTGGTATGTATTTATTTTGTTTTTTTCTTTCCTTGTTTGCTTGTTTGTGTCATTATTTTATCTTCTCCCTTTAAGTCTTTTGACTTTTTTTCAGATTTTCATCTAATTTCTAGTGTAATTCTATGATTTTTTACTTTTTTAAAGATTTGTTGTCCATCTTTCTTTTTTATATTTTGCTCTCTCTCTCTCTCTCTCTCTCTCTCTAATATTTCCCATCCTTGTTATACAGCCTTGAACCATTTACCTTCATGATTTATCATAAAAACTGAATAATTTAACTTAGTGGCTCATTATACAGACTGAATCATTTACCTTGTTAACTTGTTATAAAGAATGAATCATTTACCTTAGTGACTCGTTATAGACACTGAATCATTTACCTAATTTCCAGTTCACTTCTAGGATTTTTGAATTTTTTTTAAATGTCTTCTTTCATTTTTACATTTTGCCTTTTTTTTTCTTTTTTCTCTTGTTCTGTCTTTCTTATATTTCCCATCCTCGGTATAGAGACAGACCTTAGCGACTCGTTTTTGACCATGAGATTATAGTTCTCTTAAACCCAGGTGCACCCCTTGGAATTCAATGAACAGATGTAGCACTAGGAGAAGTTTTTGATGCCTTTCAGGAGTGACCCACCGGTCCTCTTGATGGCCGTCTGCTTGTACAATGGGACAAAAAAGTATTTAGTCAGCGACAGATTGTGCAAGTTCTCCTACTTAGAAAGATGAAAGAGGTCTGTAATTTTCATCATAGCTACACTTCAACTATGAGAGACAAAATGAGAAAAACAATCCAGGAAATCACATTGTAGGATTTTTAAAGAATTTAATTGCAAATTATGGTGGAAAATAAGTATTTGGTCAGTAAATTTGGTTCAGCTCAATACTTTGTAACATAACATTTGTTGGCAATGACAGAGGTCAAACGTTTCCTGTAAGTCTTCACCTGGTTGGCACACACTGTAGCTGGTATTTTGGCCCATTCCTCCATGCAGATCTCCTCTAGAGCAGTGATGTTTTGGGGCAACACGGACTTTCAACTCCCTCCACACATTTTCTATGGGGTTGAGGTCTGGAGACTGGCTAGGCCACTGCAGGATTCCTTCATTGTCACACTCCATCATTGTCATGCTGG